>JABFQC010002084.1:0-17069 GCA_022817085.1 Psilanteris sp. ZL-2020
AGCAATATCTCAATGTAGCGGAAACTGAGGAATATTTGAGTTACTCGCGGGTATCCCATAAATTACTCACAGATTAAGCTTGCGATAACTCTGAGTTAACTTTGCGGAATTCAATGTTGTCTGGGTTAATTTAGCATTAAACGGTTAATATTTCACCGGAAGATAGTCTTTTTTTTATTTTACTGAATTTAGAATTCAGTAAAAATTTTGAAATTTACTTTTAAACATATTTAATCTGTATATCTGTTTATCATTCAATCCAGGTATTTTATTAGTTCGGAAGATTGCTATTTAATGAATAATTTAATAAATATTTACGTTTATTTCTTTTTTATTCTTGGTTTATTTATGGCTATTTATTAAAGTTATAACTGAACTTGTTTTATAGAGGTGGTAAAGACTAAATTTAGATAGAATATCAAAAATTTAATATTAAAAAATAAAATGTATATTGGAAAATATTCTCCCATTATAAAACAATGTTTCTAAATCATTTGCAAATAATGTATATATTATTTAATACTACTATATTACAGCACATTAATTCATTCACGTCAAACTTGGAGGTCCAGTTTAAAGATTATAAAGAATCAGACATTTTTAATTAATAAATATGTATGTTTATTATTATTATTTCAAAATTGTACTTCAGAAAAGAAAGAAATGACTGACAAGCAAGTAGTGTAGCATATAACATATGTCAAGATATAGAAGTAGCATGTTTATAATGAAATAGACGAGATATTATAAGTATAATAAAAAATATAAACGAAAAAGGTATATTAGTTCTCAATTATTATATTGCTGTTCAAGCAGGTTTTTAAATAGTGTTTGTTTAAATATCGCTAAAGTAGGAGATTCTTCACATATTCAGGTTATTTAAATTATAAAAAAAGTAAAGTTAAATTGTACATATAATTTCCTAGTAATGTTTTTAATGAAAAATTAATGTAAAAGAGGAAATACATAAATTTCAGTGTTATGATTTTTATGAATTGATAATTTTACTAATTTAACGTCAATTTCGGAAACATCAATTTCATACTCATTTGAATAATTGTTGGTAATTTCATACATATCCAAAAACTGTGAATTACATGGAAAATTGAATATTGGATTTTTTATTTGTATTTTTCGTCCAACTAATTTGACTATTTTATTATTGACCATAAATATATTATTAATTTCAAAACATGACTTATTTTTTAAAATGACAATATTATTTGGTTTTGTACACGTTAAAATAGTTTCATAAAATCCTAATTTTATTATTTTAGTTATTGTACCATCATCTGATAATTGTTTTTTTATATTAGTAATATATCTAGGTGGACATGGCTGTGTAAATCTTACTGAATTCTTTTCATTTAAACGACGACATAATTGTGCAAGTGGACGATTACCAGACCTTAAAAGATGTTTCATCTCCCCAAGACAATTCTCGAATGGAAAAGATGTTACAGAGGATAAACTGCAATTCATGTTTATGACATCGTCTGCTAAATGAATGAGATTATGACTATTTAAAATTAAAAAATCATAATTATAAACAGACGGAGCTAATTCCACAAATTTTCTGAAATAATATTTAGCTTGCTCATTTCTAGTTATTGCAAACTTATCAGTGCTTATAATTCGACATGCAACATGGAAAAATAGAAAATGTTTATATTTTTTTTCATCTAAGATGTCTTTTAACACTATTGTTCCGCAATATAAAAGAAAAAATCTAAATTCTGTTGCCTTCCACATAGAAATATGTAATACCGATCGAGGTTTTCGATTGAATTCGTATGGCACTTCATTCTTAAGCATTTCTAATCGTTGAGATAGTAATGTTTTTTTATTATGTCCTAATTTATATCTTATGTCTTCTAACCAGTATAGCAGAAGCTTCTTCATAATACCTAAACAACATATATGCATAAAATCGAGAACAAAATCAGATACCAGGTTTATATGGGGTTCTATAGTTAGAAGTGGTGATTCTCCCTTGTGGTGATCTTTACAGTTTTGATTGCGAAATGATGCGTCCGTTCTTGTGACGCAATCCGTTTCAGGAAAAATGATTCTGCGTTGAAAATGCAAACCATGTACTGTGCATCGCTCACAAGCATTATATCCTGAATGTCCTTTTATATTTTTTATATATGACCTTGCGGGAGTATCGCATATAAAACATTTAATACGAATTTGGAATTGTTTTTCACCAATTTCAATTCCATTTTGAAGTAAATAATTCATTTCGTTGACAAAGTCTGCTAAAAATAAATCTAGTGGTGGTTTTGAAATTCCAAAATAAACTGAGACAGGAAATGGCTTATAAATATCAGGGGTATGATGAACCCTACATAATACTGGCCAAAATTGTTTACAACTTGATCTGTATAAAGGGATTCCATCAACATTAAACTGAAGTTCAATAATGTTTTCATGGATACTTGGATTCAAACATTTCTGTAAACCTTGAACAATTCCAATGTAAACAAATTCGCCAGTAATCCATTTTTGTATATTGAAATTATGTGATGCAGTTTTTAGAAATGTTTGGGCTGTTTTTGGGAGCTCTGATATGAGACGTTTTCTTAAAATTAATAATAATTCAGACAAATGGGTATGCCGAATATTACATTTTACTGCCCATTGTCGTATTTGCTCAGATTCATTCGGTATAATTTCATCATTATCAATTTCTAAAACTTCAACGAATTCTTCAACATCAGAGTCATTATTACTATAATATTCATCACTTTCAGATACTTCTGGGTCATCATTCTTTTCTTGGTCAATGTCTTCTCTATTCAAACTGATTGTTGAAGTAACTTCGATTTCAGAACTATTTTCAGATTCACTATTTGTAGAAGTTGTTGATTTATCAGATGCAGTTTCATTTAACTGAACGAATGAAGAATTAAATGATGATGTTGATGCGATTGGTGAACATAAATTTGATGTCTTGTGTGTGCTTTCCTTATCTGATAATTATTACATTTAAGTTAGAGTTAATATTATAAAAGGTACGTTTTTAATTGTAATACAGAAATTTATTTAAATTATTTTAATTATGTAATTTTTTTTCACTTTGTGTAAAAATTATGTGAAAAAATTCGGTTAATTACAGTTTAAATTAATGTTTAATCTCGAGTTTTATATAAACATTCAAGTATGTTATAAATCATTATTACATTTATGTTACAAAAAATTAAACAAAATTAAAATAAATTACTGAAATAAAAAAATATGAAGATGCTTATTTAAGATAAAAAACATATTTATACAATTAATTTTTTAGGTATTTGAATTATTCAGGTATATATTTTTACTTAATCAATTTAGTAATTATTTTATCTGCCATCTTTAAAATTTTGTAATACTATAATATAAATTAATTTATTAATAAATTGAATATAATTAATAAAAAAATTTTGTTTTATTTTATTATATTTATATATTATTATATAATATATATATTTAAAATAAAATAATAATAATATATAAAATTAATAATGTATAATAAATAAATCTTTAGTAGTATAACAATTTGTTTAAATTATAATAATGTGGATATTAATACGATACAATACAACCCATATTGTTCTATTAAATAAAAATTTATTTTTATTTTTAAAATTATTATTTATTTTGTTTATTTTATTTAATTTATTGTAAACATATTAATATAAATTAAACAATTATTATTTGATAATATTATTACATTAATAATATATGAATTTATAATAAATTTCATTAAAAATTATGTAAACGTATAAAAATCTTTTATTTATAAATAAAAACATACATGAGTTTAATTAATTATTAATATACCATTTTCTTTAAAATGTCATTTTTTAGAGTATTTAATTTTGATTTTTTTTTGTGATTATATAATGATTCATATAAAAATGATTTTCAATTACAAATGTCTTGTGTACCAACTGCGCATGAATCAACGTTACGGCTTACGCAGTGGACTTTAAGCGAATGAACTTAAAACATTTGTAGGTTAATTTTGAGGTTAAAATTTAATAAATTGAATATTATTTTGCATAATTTTTGTAATAAATAAAATATTGTTAATTATAATTAATTTTTTGATGATAACAAATGTGTTATAAATTAACTGAAATTACGTTGAAAGTATAATTGTTATATTTAATATATTATGTATGCACTATTATAATTCACCTGATTTAAATAATTTTCTTCTTTTTCGGTATTTTCTTACTCTTTTGCGAGTCAATGCTTTCGCTTTTTCTTCTTTATTCATTGTAAAATAAATAAAACAATTAACTTAGCAATTGCTTTATAATTACAATTGTTATATTGAAGAACTATAAATGGACATTCAATAATAAAAAAAATTTATAAATGTACTGCAATAAGTTTTAATTTGTTTTTCACTGATAAGTTTCTATTCAGTATTATTATACAAACACTTGACTAGTTAACGATTAGAATAATCTTAACTAGATTTTGGGCGGTTAAAACTATATTTTAATTTTCTAATTAGCGCCTTTCAAGTTATTTACAAGCTTAACTCAACATAGTACATCTAACTTCAGCCCTTTCAGCGCCATCAGAAAACTAGACAAAACTCGCCAAATTTTTACTTGGGACAGTCTTTAATATTGATATTATATTTAAAAAACGAATTCTCTATAGACTGTCTCATCAGCTAAAAGTAAGATAATATTTGATTATAAATGTTTATTTTACCCAGCCCTGTGACACTGGTAAACTTAAGCATGTTAAAAGTTTGACTTCTTACAAACCCATTCCAATAGAGGCGCTGCGAGCGTGTTCGTCAATAAGGAGTTGATTATTATAAAACCTAACCTAATATAAAAATATAATAATAGTTGTTTAATTAAATTTTGCTATTTATTTATAAACGATCGATTGGTTTGTCAATAATTTCGCTAAATTTTAATATATGAATCATATCATCAATTAGAATTGTTAATATTGGTTATGTTTTCCAGTGTTCAAAGCCTTATTTGAACTTTAGCCAACTTCACACGAGGCTTTATTATGTACAAGAAAATTATACAGTGTCACTGGGCTGATTTTACCCTTTACTATTTCTTTAATAAACTCAGGAAATGAGTTTATTTCTTTCCTTATCCGTGCTCACTACACTGAGAAAAATCAAACATGAAAAATTACTATTTATAATATGATCTTGATCTTTTAAGTGACAAATCATAAAATTTGGTCTTTTTAACAGAAAAATTTACGTTTTTTACATGGAAATTTACTGCTTTATCTGAAAATATTAATGCTAAACATAGGAAGGTCTACGTTTTTTTGCTTAAAAGTCCAAGCTCGTATTATAAGTAGTAAATTTTCGTATATTATCGTAATTTTTCTCATTGTAAGAATTTTAGGAAATCAAATTGTTAGTTACAAATTTACCCATCAAATTTTGCTCCTAGACAGAGGGACTCTGTTTATAACTTATATATTATTTATTCTCAAGTTGTAATAAGCGAAATACTGTTGTGCAAATTTATTACTATATTATTAAAATTATATTTATTTTATTAATTATTAATTTACTAATTTTCATACAAACATATTATTTATAGGATTATAAAGTTATAAGGAGGGTAATTGAAGAGGCGGATGCAATAACTGGATTTGTGCTTGAAAAGTATGCCATTTGTTTTTGTTCAAAAAGGCCAAACCAATAGTGACGTCAGAGTCACGTGACTAGTTGGAATGATTTGAATATGTATGGATGTCACGTGTCGGCATGATATTTTTAATATATCGCAGAAATATATATCAATACTATAATTCTTTCAGTTTTTGTCGTTCTAATTGTTCTAATATACACTGAGAAAAATAATTTTTGATAATACTATTCTGGTTATGGTGAACATGTTTTATTGTATACATTAGCAGATTTATGTAACCATTACTAGAATTCTGGAAGTCGTTACAGTAATACTTGCTTAGCTTTACCAAAATGATCATGTCAAAGAAAATTGTGTAACAATTACCATAAATTCTGGTAATCGTTGCCAAAAATTTTTCTCTGTGTACGATCATATTTCAATATAGTGAAGTTATACATTTTCACTTGATAATAATTGATTATTATTAAAAATTGAAGGACCAAACAAGAATTCTATTATAAAATGAGGAAAAATTATCAACATTTAGAGTAAGCTTTAATTTAATAGTAATATTGTTTAATATTTTCAGATTCCTTTTTCCTACCTAAAAGTAAAAATGGAAAAAGTTTTTATTTCTATTTCATAAACCTTTCCCATGAATAATAGAGAAATCTATAATATCTTTTTTGCGTTGTCTTTACGTTTTGCGATGTTTGGCGTTGCGCTACGCCATGCTCTACTGTAACATGAGGCGGAGAGGCCGAGATAGCACTCGGCCGTTCACATCGCTCGTTCGCGCCGCGCTCCACCTGTTTTTGAGCTAGGGGGTGAGGTAACTGAGAAAGTGCTCGGTTGCTCACCTCCCCAAGGGTCCCTTGGACTCGCCACCAACTGATCGTCGACCAGTGAAGAGACACAAAGAAATGGACAACGGACTTTCTATGGCACAAAGGACGAATCCACTGACCATGGTAGTGGTGCATGACTATTATCCGGAGGTGGCCCTCAATCGTATGCACCTCAACGGACTGAGGACTGCGGTGATCAAAATGTGCCGTGAAGCGGGGCTTTCTGCTAGCCAATGGCCAAATTTCGTTTGTTTTGTTTGTTATTTGTTTTTGAGCGTATTATATGGTTTTCTTAGTATATTAATGTTTATTAATGAAAGTTATGGGGTATAATTATTATAAATGAGAATATATTTTACGAATTTCATGTTTTCATTATGCTATTTTTTGACTGATCATGAATAGGATGATGGTCAGGATCATAAATTTATCAAATAATGTAAATATTATTTACACTATGGTAATACCTTTTTCATTAAAAAATCAATTTCAGAAATTAAATATCAAAATTATAAACAAAATTGACAATATAAAAAAAAGTTTTTGAATAAGGTAAAAATAAATTAACTAAACAAAGACAACATAATGTTATATACAAAATCAATTACAACACTTGTCATGCAACTTACATAGGACAAATAAAACGAGCTTCAGAAACCCGTATAAAACAGCACAAAAATAATTTTAAACTACTACTTGATAAACACAATGTCATCACTGAGACATACTAAACAAAAATCACACCATGGATTGGAACAATACTTTCATTTAAACAACACATTAAAAACAATAAATTTACTCTTAATAAACAAAATGACACGAAGAATCTCAATAAAATTTATAATGATTTATTTTATATATAATTTTATTCTAATATTTCTCATGTCATTTACACATAAACAAATTTTTCTCATTCAATAATAATAACAATAACTCACATTCATTACGTACTCGTTCCGTGACGATAAATATATTTATTTTATATTATTTTATTTTTAATTTTCAAATTTTAATGATACTTGACAACGAGATTACTTAACAATTGAATTTTGTGATTATCTGCTTGTTTTGTTGTATTTTTGTATATATGTTCAATAGCTCAATTTTATAATATTTATAATTCTATAACTTTTGATATTGTAATTTTACTGAAGAAGACCAGAAACATGGTCGAAACGTTTAATAAAATAAAAATGATAGTTTAAATTAATCAATTTTCATTTGCTAACAATATGTTTGTCAAATTTGACTTTTAATTTTTGCAAATGATATATCAATACATATGTTAACTTTTATAATAACGTGAAAATGTTATTTTGTTATGTATATATGTTCGAATATATATATTTTACATATTAACAGTATATTATCAGTTTAACTTTCTGATATTTTTTCTCCTCAATTGAAATTTTCTTTCAATTCAAACTGGAAAACAAATCATCGCTTAATAAAACAACTTTGGTTGACTTCGTACCATTGATAGGCAAAAGAGTAGATTCTGGCTTTTAATTCTTATCTTTTAATTAGCTATAAAAAATAATATATTATAGGTGAGAATGAATGCGAATTCTGAACTATTATTTTACATATATAAATAACATAATTATTGTGTAATAATTTGTGTACGTAATATTTTTAATACGATAAATAATTCATGTAAAAAATTGATTTAAACAGATAACAGTTAATAGAAAAAAGTTTTTCCTTTTTTGCATTTATTATATGATGAATACGAAAATATGTAAATACAAATATATATGATAATAGTATTATAAAGCTATATAGATATTATAATATTAATGCTGCATTTATATATATTAATACTTATATGTACAAATAATTTAGATATAATTTTTATAATCTAACACGTTTACATGTTTATGTAAAAGAAGCACTAACAGTTTGAAAAATGTTATTGAAAAATATGTGGCCTTTTGGTGTATAATACTGATATTATGTGTTGTTATTCATTTTTTTCAGTTTCAACCCGGGAGTGCCCGCGTAGTTATTAAACCTCTCTATTTATCAACAAAGTCATCACTCGTTTATCTTTACCTGTCGGTCGAAAAGACCATAGCGCGCCTACTCACGGGTTAATTACTCTGTTGATAAGTTGTGTACCATTTTAAACTCATTAAATATTAAATCATATAGATTATGTAATGAATGAAATTTTCATTATAATTTATAAGTATCGGTGATATTATTTTACGAAATATAGATAAATTTAACTGCTTTACAGAATTGAAATTTCTGTGAAAATGTTTGCTTTTTCTTAAGATTTTTTCTTAAAATAATACTAATTATTTTGATGTAGTTTTTATTTTATATTTATGTTTTAATATAAACAAATAATATTACAAAATTTGTACGGCAGTATATAAATCGAAACTGATATCATCGATATTTGGTTAAAACAAGGATTAAAATAATGTATGAACTTGTACATGTGGGGATAGGAAATATATGCTTTTCATACCGTTTATTGTTAGATTTTTTTCGGTAATTTCCAGAATGTCTATATCAAACAAAAATGTCTACGAAAGTAACTTATATATTAAATTTATTATTAAATACAACTTTGTTACTCGTAAACGATTAATACATACTACAATGAAAATAATATGCAAATATGATATACCATATATGAATATCTAAACTAAAACAATTATTTGTGAATAACAAAAAGTATGACTTTATAAATATATAAAGTTTATAACGAAAGCAATTAAATAGTAATTACATATAAGTGTAACTAATCTCAGATAATTTTGTTTATCGTCGATAGTCGTTAACTGTGATTCTTATACTTACCTATAATATTTATACTATATTACAAATAAAATATTAACTCTAAAAATATTTTATAATTGTATATTGGAACTCTCAAATATAAGAGTGAATTTAGTAATAAATATAGTATTGAAAAATAATTAATACGTTATTTTGGAATAGAATATATTATAAATAATATGTTTAAAATAAATAAATAAAAAAGCTGCAATATATTAAATAATAAAAATGCAATGCTGTTATATATAAGTCGAGATTTCAACAGTCTCAAAGTTACAAGATTGAAACGTTATAACTATTCTACGTTACATTAATTATGTTTAAAGCTGATTCGTATATCTAATGTATGACTTATATATAAATAGGTATATACTTACTAAACATATATGACATTATCTAATAATTAATATATAATTTTATTTGCAGTTTTAGAAATAATAATGCTTATTGTTTGTTTTACATATAATCCATTTATTATACATTAAATAAATATACACAAATAGTAAATACAGTTTCTATACAAAATGATTAACATACAAACAAACATCCTCAACATTTTAACATAACTAGTTGAATAATAACTACAGTGAAGAATTAATTAGAGTTGTGAAATAAACAATGTTCCTTATAATTTTTTTAAACTTTACAATACACTGTTCTAAGAGATTGATAATTTAATAAAGAGCTGTTATTAATAACTCCAAATCAGCATTTGTCATATAAGATGATATTTCATATAAGCAATCAAAATTTAAATTTGCAATATTTTTATTTGTCACTAGCTGATCTAGTTTACTTAACAGAACTTTCCTTAATTTACCTTCCTCTAAACTTTTTACAACGGAATCTTTATAAATAAGTAATTGAGCTAATATATTTGATTTTAAAAATTGGTCCATATTTACATCGGGCAATACTTTTTTATTTATATTTTTTGTACGGATAAATGTAAATATAGACAAATTTTTATATATATGATTAATTTTTAATATTTCTATTTCACTAAAACATTCATTTATGAAACCGGAATACCGCGTTGGTTCCAAAATGAATGCATTGTATTCTCTAATTAATTCTTCAACGTAATTTATTATACTATTATCGAAATTTTCTATTAAAAGATGTTTAATAAGCATTTCTCTAGTTAAACTGTTGCTCATTAAACATTCCATATTAGAACATTTCGATTTACAAAAGTCATATAAAGAATTATAGGAGCTTACGGATTTATGAAGGATTGTGTCAAAGACATTAATGCTATGCTTTTGAATAAGCGGGAACATTTTGTGATTGTGTAAACCTGCAATTAAAAAAATACACTATTATTATTTTATAAATAAAATATATTTAATTATGTCAAGAGTTGTGTCAAAATAAATTAATAATCTTTATATTTATTATACTTTAAATTTTCTATATATTAGTTTTATTTTTTTTTTAATATTTTAGTTCATATTAACAGAGTACGGTCATGTATACAAAGAATTATATAATGAATTTTAATAAAGTAATATATTATATTCAAAATCAGTATTATATCTGTGTTTAGATTTGTATATTGAAATTAAAATACACATATAATGAAAAACATTTTTATAATCATTACCTTCATAATCCGCATATGTTACATGAGCCCCATGATTTAACAATTCGGTGACGATTACTTCCATGTTGAAGTTCCTTCCTGCCCCATTGAGTGGTGTACGACCTACACATATGCATAAAAATATCAAAAAATGAATATTTTGTTTTTACTTGTATTTATCAAAAACCGATTTAATATATGCAATATATAAACCAATTTTATATAATTAGTTTTTGTTGAAGTATGTACGCTATTATAATAGAATACCGTTTCGGTTAACTATAAAACAAGTGTTAATTTTTATGTAATTATTTAAAATATATAATTTAAAATATATTTTTATTATTGATGTGACGTTTTTTCTGTATTCGATCAAATTACAACAACTTCAAATGTATTATTTTTTTAATTTATAAACAAATTTTTATATTATCATGTAATGTAGAATTTAAAACAAATAATCACCTGCTTGATTTTTGGCATTAACATCTGCTCCATGTTTCAATAGTTCTGGAACAATTTGCGTATCGTTGTTCAATTTCACCGCTAAATGCAGGGCAGTTTCATCTGTAACCATTCAATTTTTCTCTTAAGATAAGTTAAGTAATTATTTACTAATAAAAGTACTCCTTATATTAATAGTCAAAGTAAATTATTATATTTTGTAATTTTTATGAAAAAGTTACATCGATTTTATTTTATTTTTTACATCAAATTATAATGCGAGTTTCAACATTTACAGATTTAGATTTAAGCTTTATATTAATTTGCATGTAATTAAAGAGCAATGTTACGACAATGACAAATATTATTTTAATGTAAAATATAGAATATTACATACCACGTCGGTTCTTTATATTCGGGTTTGCTTGATGAGCCAATAACATTTTTACGAGTCTATAATTAGAACTGGAAACAGTGACATGTAAAGGCGTATTACCTAGAAGATAAAAACATAAACATAAGTATTTTTATTTCAAATGCAATAATTTTAAATTACATTTGATATTCGTTTTTATACGGAATAAGCATTTTAAAACGTTAATTTCATACCATATGAATCCTTTATATTGGGGTCAGCCATATGCTGTAATAATATTCCTATTATATGTATATTCCCCGCTCTAATCGCTACGTGTAATGGTGTCATGCCTAAAAAATACAAATTATAAATTTATAATACGAATTAAAAACGAATAAAAAAAGTCAACAATTGTTTACATACTATTTAAACTCAATAAAAATAAATAAAAGAAAAATCAAATACCTTCATTCATATTATCAAGAAATAAATTAAAGTCTAAAATTTATAAGTTTTAATTACAGAAATAAAATTATTATTCATAGTAAATAAAATTATTTAATCTAAACATGATACAATTTTATTAATAAAATGTTTCAAACTAAGAAATATTATCTAAACGGTTAATCATATGCAACAGATTTTACGTTATTAACTTTTAATTCTAAATTAATTGGATAAATATTAATAAATTACTTACATCGTTTGTTGATTATGTTTGCATTTGCCTTTGATTGGAGTAAAATTTTAACTATTTCGTAATTAGTATTGAATATAGCTATATGTAATGGAGTATTACCTACAAAAAATAAAAATAGAACTTTCAATTTTAATGATAATAAAGTTGTAGATAATAAAACTGACCATTTTAAAACAGAAGAATAACTCAAAAATTAGATTAATATAATTGTAATTATTATGCAAAACAATTCTTTTGCAATTTCTAAATGAATGTAAGATATTTAAGATAATAAAAACGTTAATAATGAAATTTATTAATTGCATATATATTTATTAAAGAAATTTCAAATAATGGCTGATTAAAATTTTTTCAAATCATTCACGCACAGATGCGTTTTCAAGGCAAATGACGAAAATATATTAAACAATACGATAATTATAATAAGAGAAATTATTTTAATATTATTAAAAAAATATAGAACATATTACTTACCCTCTTTGTTGATAATGTTTGGGTTCGCTTCACATTTCAGAAATATTTTCACTAGTTTAACATTGCATTGGGATGCAGCAATATGCAATGCTGTGTCGCCTATAAAATATAGACATAATAATCATTATTTAAGTAGAATAATAAACGGAATTACATAGCACGAATAATAAGATAACATTAAAAGCACATCTCTTGAAGCAAGCAATATTTTTTTGTTAATCTGTGGAGCAAGGATTTGTGATTTTTGCATCCATGTAACATTTTCATAAAAGCGATACATATAAATAAAGTATAATGTAATCATGTAACACGTAATGTTAAAATTTTTATGTGGATATGAAGTTTAAATTTTATAACGTGATAGGCGGTTTCAATTTTAATCATGAATTACTTTCGTGGCAAATTATACTTTATGTATATATTGAATATATACGTAGTTTCATTATTTCAGATCTTATAGAAAATTTTGATATAAATATTATATGTACTTATTTAAAATTATTTTAATTGTTATAAAACTATTCGTTTACTATGTTTTTTATTTTCTATGCATTCTATTTATATTTATAATAAATTTCATTACATACCGTCTTCGTTGCATATATTTACGTTTGCGTGAAAATCAAGTAAAATGTTGACAAATGGGACTTGAGAATTTAATGTAGTGGTATGTAGAGCCGTAACACCTGAAACAAATATTTAATGTTAAATAAGGTGTTATATTAAGAAAATATTTAAGGTACTAAGCTTATATTAAAATAAGTTAAAATATTGTTTTTTAACACTAAAACTACCGACTTTTTGCGTACAACTGCAACTACCAAAACGCTAATTTGACGTATTACATATTTCAACAATATAATTAGTTTAATACATACTTTTAATATAAAATAAAAAATATTCTGTATATCAATTTACGTCAACTTGACGTTGCTGGTAGTTCTGATGTTAATGTTATGCAAGCATTCCTAATAAAAACTTAATATTAATTAAACTGATTATAAAATAACATTCTACGTTAACATACAAAGACAAATTTACTTTCAATGTAATTATATATACTTTACATACATACCTTTGTCATTAAGAATGTTTGGGTTTGCATTATATTCCAGCAAGACTTTAGTAAGTTCGTAATTACAAGTTGCTGTGGCAATATGTAATACTGTATTCCCTGAAACAAATGAATATAATTTAATTTCATATACACTTTTTTTTTCTCAATACATTTATTTTATTTTTGTGATTAGTCAATTTATTTTCTTATATAGTTAAAATTAATAAAGTTTTAATGATGAATATATATTTTATAATATTTTCATATTATTTTAAATGAACTTAATGTGAGAGGCATACATGTAATTTGAACAATAATATATAATATATAATATTTTTCAAAATTGAAAAAAATTGTATGCAAGAAATGTTTATTTTGTATAAGAAATGAATTTATGAAATGAAAGTAATTTACAATTACTGTCGTTAATTGAATATATAATACAAAATTAATATTTATATATACCTAAATTATTTTTTATGTTTGGGTCAGCTCCATTATCCAAAAGTTCTCGAACTATCCCAATGTTACTTGATTCAACAGCTAAATGTAATGGTGTTCTATCTAAATAATTGTAAACATAAAAAAGTATGTAAATAAATTATCAAAAAATTAATATTATTTTATAACATAATCATGTTCAAATTAACATAATTAAACTAAAATACAATTGTTAAGATATTAATATGTACATAAATATTTTAAATCATATAATATTTGAAATTATCAATTTCCTGGATTTTTATAAAAATAATTATATATTACATTAATACATGCGTTTATACAACAACTGAATTTATTATAATAAGTTATAAAAACATTTTAATAAAATATTTCTTTTAAAAATAGTTACTTACTCGACATGTTTTTAGCATTAGGATTGGCCCTATGTTGTAGTAATACTTGAACTATGTCAATATTCCCTAAATCAACCGCTTTGTGCAATGAAGATTCTAAAATTTTAAATTTCAAATATCAGTAATCTGTATATAATTTTATACTAATTAATTTATAAGTATTAATATAATAAACACTACTTACCACAGTTGACGGTCAAATTCACGTTGTAGTTCAGTATTACTTTTACTAATTTCAAATTAGAACTCAATACTGCTATATCCAATGCCGTATTATCTGAAAAATTTAATTTAAACATAAGATATAATTTTGAGAATACAAATTTCTTATATATTCAATATTTTGTTACAAATTTGTATAGAATTACTGTATATCATTTTTTCTTACCTGTGAAGTTTTTGATGTTAGGATTAGCTTTGTTTTTTAAAAGTACTTCGACTTTCTCAAAACTGCTATCCTCAACGGCATAGTGTAAAGCAGTGGCACCTGTAAATTGAAAATAGAAAAATTAGTTTATAGAAAAAAAAACATAAATACAGTTTTCTAACTGTTGGTCACGTATATTGTACAATTATTTGTTATTTACCATTGTTATCACGCAAATTTACATCGGCCTTATGTTTCAGAAGTTCTGAAATTATTTTCAGCTTCTGACTTTTCTCTACGGCCTTATGCAACGAAGACATCCCTAAAACAAACAATTTTAAAACAATTAATTAATTTTCAAATCATAACAAATTGAATTATCTAAAATAATTAATAATAATGTTACGAGTGTAATAATTATTATTTGTAATATTAAATAGTATTTACCTTTGTTATCCGTCAGGTTAATATTCGCTTTATGGTCTAGTAATAATTTCACTATCTTTAAACTGGACCCACTTGAAGCGATGTGTAATGGTGTTTCACCTAAAAAATTAAAATTTAGTATATATATATTCAAACTTAATTCTTTCCATACTTAAATTATTTTTACATACCGTCAAAATTCTTTACATTGGCTTTAGCTTTGCATTTCAACAAAGCCCGAGCAGTATCCAAACAATTGTTCATAGCTGCATAATGTAATGGTGTAAAACCTAAAACAAAAATAAAAAATTATTTTCTTGAGTCGATAAATTAATTTTTTATAATATATATATTTATATTTTATTTCATACCTGTGTAATCCTTAATGTTGTGGATCACTTTATGTTCTAAAAGAACAAGGATTGATCCTACACTATTATTGGCCGCAGCATAATGTAATGGAGTACGATCTAAGAATTACATAATTTAAATTAGTAATTATTCGTAGTATAATAAAAAAATATTGTTAAGAATATTTTGTAAGATATTGAAACGTTATGTTTAACTTAATATTATTTACATACCTAAGTTATCCTTTACATTTGGATTTGCTTTCTTAGCTAAAAGAATTCTAACAGTTTGTGAACATCCCAATTCACAGGCTGCGTGCAATGGTGTATAATCTGTTAAGAGAAATATTTTTCTATTATTCACAATTTATAATGCAAATTTTTAGTATACTATAATACAAGTTACTTTATTCGTCTAAGTATTATAGAACAATATTTATAATTATTGTTATACATAAAAGTACTTACTACGATTGTTGACGACGTTTACGTTTGCATTGTTCTCTAGTAAAATTTTAACAAGATTTAAATTAAAACTGGAAGCAATATGTAATGCCGTATCCCCTGCAATTTTAATTAATATTTTATTAATGAAATTTATAAATATTCATATTTTACTTTCGGTTTTAAAATTACTGTATTACTGTAAGAATAGTTTTGCATACCTTGATCGTTTTCTATATTTGGGTTAGCATTATATGCTAACAATATTTTCCCCATTTCTACATTTTCGTTGTCCGCCGCATAATGTAGTGGGGTATTACCTAGAAATTTTAATATTCAAACAATCATGTACAATTAAACGTCTACTATTATATTAAATCTATTATGTTTATATAACAGATATGCTATTACATAAGGTGTATTTATATGAAATTATATTGTTACTATTATATCAGGAAATATAGTTTTTATATAAAATGTATATACTTATTATTTTTTTGTAATAAATCTAAACATATTTATAAGAAAATAAAGATTTAAAATGTTGCTTAAAAATACCTGTATGATCTTGAGTGTTCGGGTTAACTCCATGTTCCAAAAGCGCTTGTACGATGAGCACATTATAGTTTTTAGCGGCATTATGTAGTGATGTATTATCTATAAGTTATTAAACATGAATTCCCATTAATACTTAATACTCATTAATATATATGCTCATATGTATATTTACATATATTTACTATTC
>JABFQC010002085.1:0-17060 GCA_022817085.1 Psilanteris sp. ZL-2020
GTTTCAGGAAATTGCGTTTCAGACGAGTCGGTTCCAGGGGGAGTGAGCCACGCCGGCGGCGACCGCGACTCGCGTGACGTGTTTTCCGATCAAAATCGGCGTGTTTTTGTCGCCGATCCGACCGACACCGCGAACTTGTTTTAGTTCGAGATTTCGCGCGAAATAAGATATCTGCGTCAGTCGAAGCGAAACCCGCGCCGAGATTAAGCTTTGGTACATGAACGGTACGACTCGCACACATGGAAACCCAGCTTAAGTCGACCACGAATCTGCATCGCGAGTACTTGGATGCGCTGTCCGATGACGAATCCGGGGTGAAAGGTGAGATTTGCGCGGAAAAATATTAAAAACTCGCTAAACCCCTGTTGGACCTTAGCGATTTGGTCTAGACGAATAAGCAGCTTTCGGGACATTACTTATATTTCTTTTTTTCTTTTTTTTTCTTTTTTTTCTTTGCGAGGTTACATTCGGTCGGGTATCTTTTAGCGACCGTCGCTTTTGAAGTAAAACAGCTGTTTGTGTATGATATTTTTTTACTCTTTTTTGTGCTCCGACAGGTAAAATGATTTACTGTTAAACGAAGGACTTTTGATGTGAAATATTATATTTAAATGAATAACATGGCAAAATATTGAAAGCATAAAAAAACGCGCACATTCGTGAATAACGAATCGCGCGAGACGTAATATTTTTATGGTGTTGTGCATGTTGATCGAATTAATTAGCTGGAGGATAATTTAATTAATTTAGATTCGCGAGTGCTGTTTTAAGCGAGCAATTGACTTGTGTTAATTATCTATTTTCGTTGATCGTGCGTGAAATTTGAGAGAAAAAAATGGTTTTAATTGGTTGCAAGTGAAAAGAAGCGGGTAATTACGAGTCAACGAGAATTCGCGTATTAAAGGATTCTACTTAAGTAAAATAAATTAATAATAATGATAAATAACAGATTTAATCGAATTTGATTAAATGCGTTGCTTTGTTTAAAAATATTAAATTAAATTGTAGATACATTAACGGAACGAAATTTATTAAACTACAAAAAACAAGTTGAAATTTATATAAAGTATACCATAACATGGAATACTTGTTTGTTTTGTGTATCATATATTTTAATGTTTTGATAATACTAAAAGTATCAACATAAATAATAAACAAAATCTTGCCAAGGTCATTCATTGTTTACTTACTTTTCAATGTCCAAATAATCTAATTTTCAAAACAAAAACATACAAATTTGTGTGCTTCAAAATATTATTTTGAAGAGTGTCAAACGTGTTGAATAAATTTCATGACGTTTATGTCAACCAAACGTCAACCATGATTGGTGCAACGTTAATCTTCTCTTGCAAATCTTAAGTTAATGCCCTCTCCAGATTCAATAGAAAGCATAAATTATTTAATTTTCATTAACGGTAAATAGTGTTTCGCTAATACTGAATCCGTGGCTTAAGTTGTCGCAGAAATTTAGCAATGAGTCACAACACCCTATTTTGTATGCCATGAAAATGACCCGCCTTGCATAATGAAGATCGTGCAATTATCTGCCATAGATACAGTCGCATCAAAAGTGATAGTGCAGGTCTAATTTAATGGACAATACGTAAGCATAATGCTGTCTAGCGTCACACTGTCATTGTAGATTGTGACGCATTCCTTGGAGCAAGATAAGTCGCCGTAATTATGTTATGATGTATGGGAAATTTTGTACGGTATAACGATCAAATACCACTTTTAAGGTGTTTAATAGTATAAGCTTGAATGAACAAATAGAATACACCTAATCAATATTATTTTAATTATTTCACTATGCCACACACGCTCGGAGGAAATATTATTGTAAATTAAAATTAATTAACGAATTCTATTACTTTTTCTACGACTTTTATTTATTCACTTATCCCTTTCCAATTGTTGAATACAACTTTCCGAGTTTAATATGAAATACACTTAAATTAATCTAAACTAAAACAATTGACAGGGACTCTCATACTAAGTCACAGTGCTTACCGACGGGAAGCTTTTCCTATTGCCACACATACTCATAATCGAATAAGCATATAGGATGTATTTGTCTTGCTATACATGGGTGAGTGACAAGTTCTCCAACCAATAGTTTCTCTAAACATTAAATTTAGTTCTACATTGTTATTAATATAGATATAGATTTACGGAATTTGTTTTTGTGTGGGTGCTAACTATATGAATGCGCGCGCGAATAATGATATAAATTGTGATAAATAATAAGTTTGATAAATTTTAACTATAAATATTTAGAAACAATTGTGAATTTCGCTTATTTTGTCTCTTGTAAGTGTATTATGCAATTAAACCTCAAAATAAGTGCTTTTGAAGTGTTTCTTCGAAAGCACTAAAACAAAAGATGTTCTTTATTAAGGGTACCTGCATTTCTTGCAAATGAAACATCTTAAATATTTTTCTTAAAGAACACTTATAAAACATTCTTTGTTCATAATAGTTGTGTCAACTAAAGAATCTAACCAATGGCACTTATTTCACTCTAAAAAGAATCATTTATTTTTATGTTATAATGTATTTTAAAAAAATGTAATGACCCAAAATAACGTTAAGTGTTATCTACATCTTCAAGTACTTACTTACATGTTATATCACATCTTTAGAAGTGTTATGTATGTAACGCATTTTGTTTCTAAAAGTACTATCGCTAATAGTGTTCAATACACTTATAAGTTGTACGCGATAACAAATATCGAATTATACTTGACTTTAAAAGGTATTCACCTACCTTTGAAGTTGTTTTCCAAAATCATTTAATGTTTTAAAGCAACTTCAAAGTGTTCTCTAAAAAAACACCTTTTATTTCTAGTGTAAAATACTTACAAGGAGTATTTAAAAAACTCCACCAAATGACACTTACTTGACTTCAAAAGAATTATATACCTATATTACGAGATGTTTTTCAGTATGTTAATCTTATTTTTAAACTCTCTTTCCTTTCATTTCTCAATTGAATCCAACATTAATTAATCAATTATCTTAATAAGAGGTAAAAATATTGTTGCGTCTATAAAGTAATTTTCCAATTACCCATCCCAGTGCCCGCTTTATTATACTAATTGCACTTTTTGCGTTATCGTCGATAACTCAATTAACAAAAGTGCTTTTCCGCAATGCGAAACGTTACACGAAAATATAATTATCGTTATCAACTTTTAATTGCAGTCGGACACGTCGACAAGGACAAGGACGAAGAAAAAGAAGAACCGGAGGAAGAATCAGAGCACGTCTATGAGATTGACGAACTCGAGAAATTAGTACGTTACGAGTGCCGGGGTCTTTACTTTCACTTCAAAGCTTGCTTGTAAACTCGGCGTTAATTATACATTCTAGAATAACCCCTTCGTTTCGTCTTTTCAAAGTCGCAAAGTTGTTTTCTTCGCGCGAAATTGCGGCATAAACCGGATTTAATGACATTATACTGCGCCTGGCAAAGGCAAACACATCAACTGCGTCCGATAAAAAAATTCGGACTTTTAAGTCGCGCCCAATTAACACCGGACGCCATGGGTCCCGGTGCTTACTGCAAAGGATAATTATCCTTACAAATTGTTCTTTCACAGTTGCATCGAGTTTCTTTTAACAGTCGACTTTGTGTTCATTAACAATCGCTTATTGATCGACCGAATCAATAGGGCTTCCGTTGTGTAAAGTTGCAAGAGTTACAAGGAAGATTCGAAGTTGGAAAAGAGAGCTTGGTAATGAAGGGATGTTGTGTTTAGGTGAATTACACAAAGGAGATGACAACTTTAGGAGACATAAAAAACGACGACTGGACTGATGAATGCTGCGAAACTATACGAAGCTTTTTTTGCCACGCGAAGTACAGAACACTCTCAATTTTCATTTCGAACGGCAATTTGAAATGCATATTAGATTTCCCGACATATCCTGTGAGGATCTTTACGTACTTCGTCAAGGATGGCAAGGACACGTTCACGATAGAAAATTTCCACGACAAGATTATTTGTGGAACTAATAATGATTATATAGAGGGAAACCTGCTGAGTTTGATGGAGGAAATTTTTTATCCTATCTTGTCGAAGGAAAAATCATGGCCAGATAATATCCTTTGTTTATTTACAGTGACGCAAGGAGAAAGATGGTTTCAAATTTTACTATAAAGCATAAGAAACTGAAAATAATTTGTTAACTTTATATTGTTTTAATAAGTTTTAATACAAATGCTGTATTTGCGTATCAAATGATAATATAAATATAAACGTTACTAATATAAACAAACAGATATTCAATATAAACAAGAATTTATTATGTAAACAAACAAATTTTCAACACATACATGCGAACATATCAACACGAGAAACACGTAAACATATAAGTAAATTATTATATTCATAGTAGAATGTACTCATATCTTTATTTTTCTATGCTTACATAAATAAATTGGTTGAAGATGTAAAACCGAATGTTGAAATGAAATGATTTGATAAGAATGTGAGTTTTCCTTAATCACGAATTTAAGAACCAAAGCCGACTTTTTAGATAGCATGCAGGATAACATGTGTAAGATAACGGATTTGCGTTACAAAATGCTGGGCTTAACAGTTATCTATCAACCACCAGACGTTAATGGCCTCACCCTGGAAGAAGCCACCGCTGATAAGGAGCTGATCAAACGACTCGACGAAACCGTGTTGTACTGGTTAAAGCAAATACAAGACGCATTGGATGACCGAGAGCAAACATCGTTTAACGAACTCCTGTGTTTGATGGACGAATACAAATTTTGGGTCCACCGTCGTAAGTCAAGTTCAATTTTACAATTTAATTTTCTCCACATATGAGGACATCATCAATCGTGGACCCCACATTAATATGAACTTGACCTTGAAATGGCCAAAAATAAATGTAAATATTTAATGTACATTTCTGACGGCAATTTTGTTGCAAGGACATAACTTCTTGGTAGAAAATTACAGTTTATAATATAATTTCAAATTATTTAAATCGAAATCTGATAACTCTTGGGATTCAAAGAATATCTTATCATAGGTTTATAACCGCAGGTTCGTATCTCTAAATGTAATCTCCACAAACTTCAGACATTTTCTAGATCTATATTAGCTTTAATTTCTTGCATTCGCTGTAACATGCAACTTTTTATTTTAATTACAAAAGAAAAAATTAAATTGTAATTACTCGTTTAACGCGTGTGAATAATACTAAACTCCTTCGACTTTTTGCAATCGAATTCATACGCAGAGTATAATTAAATTCAACTCATCTTTATCAGCTGGTTTATACATCATTAATGTTGCAGCGTCATAATGAATTTATGCATCAATTTACGTGTCTCCCGAATTAATGTCATTTGTTGTGTAAATCGCGATCATAACCGAAATTACACACCACTTGTGCGAGGAAAACGACATCGTAAATTCAAAAAAACCAATACTGCGAAATTCGTAAGCGTAAACTCATCATAGAATCATTATCGCATTATCGCGATTCGACACAATGAATCTGCGAGTATCAAATTACCCAAATGTAATTCTGCCGCAGTCGAAATAATGCTTTTTATGTTTGCTGGTTCGTTCCTTAATTTCAATTTAATAAAATTTTAATCATCCTACTTCACACGAAATTAGACTGTGCGTTACGCGATATTCAAAAGCTGTCATAATATGATATCGAATTTACCGTTTATGTACCTAAATTAATAAACAAATGATATCAAATCTACAACGCTGTTCTAATTCCGCATTACAATATTATGCACTTCTAAATTAGTATTATTATCATCATCTTCATCATTAATATTATTATTATTTAATAATCATTATTATTATCACAATTTACTATTTAAATCGTTGAATTTAAAAACCAGCATTTAGTGCATTGTAATAGCAGTTTAATCCACAATAGATATTTAAAGTTTCATACTTTATCAATTCTGATCCCTTCCCAAGTTGTTTATTATTATTATTATTTTATTGTTCAAAATTATTCAATTCAAATTTATTACGCTGCTAAATTCATTGTGCTCAAAAACAGTTTATAATTTTCCGAATATGAAATGTCAATAACAATTTAGTCTCCGAATAAATGACTAGGACTTAAATATTTCATGTAACAACACCTTTAATGCAATCGATAATTTAAATTCTATGCTTGATTCAAATAAATGCATTCATGTTATTGTACATTTCTTTTCATTTCGTTTAGTCTTATTCAATCAATATTCTGAGTACGAATTGTCTAATGTACTATAAATATTTACCTTTTCAAGGTCATGACCTTAATACAAAAATCATAAGCAAATAATATTTATATATTCACTTTTACATTGCAACTGAAATAAAAATTATTTTATTTATTTACTAATATTTCCAATATTTTCAGTTATTTTCAATGTTTCGTACATTTTCGCTGTATCATATTCTGTAATGTATGATTATAAATCGAAAGGTATAATTTGATCAAATCGAAACGCCTTTTTGATTGCTCGTGGAATGTAATTTCGAGGCGGTCGATAGATAAGAAGATCAGCATTCAATGACTCAGAGGCATTGCAAAATCACTTTTTATGAAGCTTATCCGAATCGAAAAAAAATTATCACGATACAGCCAGCATCGATTAATCTCGAAAGAAATAGACAGTCGAAAGAGCGCGATACAATTTTGCGCTGGCGTTTTTGTTCGCTCGAAAAGTAACACGTAATGTGTAATAGTGACTTGTAATTGAAACACCGAGAACACTTAGAGTTCCATTGACAGGAATCCAATGAAATATATCCGACCAACGGAGTATAATCGCACAGCTAACCGCGAATAGGATCAGCTATACGTACTCGATCCTTCGAAAATTAATTTTAAAAAGCGAATTTAACTTAAAATCGAAAACAAATCGTTTCAATTAAAAGCGTAACGCAAATTCTTAATTTTCGTACAGAATTTGGAATTTGGAATTCGAAGTAATGAATTCGAGAAATGCAATTATTTGTGTTTCAAATTCGCAACTTTTTGAGTCGGTAAATTAGTCTTAATTAGAATTTAAAGTGAATTATCTGAAAATTGAGCACCGCGCGGCAAACGGGACTTTACAACTGTTGAGCTTTAATTATACTTTTAATTTAAAATGAAATACCACGTATCCAAGTTTAAATTCTTAAATCCAGACCGGGTCTGCTTATCTTCGGAATTTGCTGGTTTTAATTAGTTGTAATGAAATCCCTAAACCTCAAATTTGCCTCGCTTTCCACCGTCAAATCTTCGCAACAAATCCATCACGTCATATTGCCTGCCTTGACAATGTCTACTTAACTTGATAGATGGCGTGACGCTAATAGTAATTATATTTGCTAAGCGCGCGTTACTTGAATTACATGAATGTTCATAAATGCGTCCAAATTTTGCAGAAAATAACCTTCGTAATATTAATGAGCAGTTGCAAAGCCCTTCAGTGCAGCACATCGTCAGAATCTTGGTAAACACACAATCAACGAACGTAGCGAAGTTGACGTCCTTAACCGGCGAAATAAGACAGAACATCAAGGAGTCCGAACATAACATCGATTTCTTAACATTACTAAAGAAGCCGTGCAATGAGCTGGACGCGTGCGCAAACCCCCAAGATATCGTTCACTGTTTGCCGAAATTGTTTCATACGTTAAGGATAGTGTGGATAAACAATCCTTTTCTAGGAAATGCCAGGAAAATGTCTGAATTGTTTATGATGGTCAGTCATCAGATCATTATTTTATGCAGGAACATGTGCAAACTGAACACCATGGATAAGGACAGGACGGAGACGGATATCCAGACATTGAAAAGCTGCATTGAAGTGTGTTCACAATTCGAACATATGTTTCTGAACGTAAGTATAGCTTCAAAAATTACGCATCCTTTGAATCCAATTTCAGTAATGAATGGTAATATTTTTGTTTGAAAATAACAAAACAAAACAGAAAAGGGCAGGAAAGTCATGATGAAGAGGTCATTTATGTTTATTTTTGTATGGTTGTTTACGTTTGCATGTAAATAATCAAATGGTACACGTTATCTACCATTTAACCGTTATGAAAACATGCGAATTAGTTGTTTTAACGTATATCTTATAAGGTGTAATAATTCAAAATAAAAAAATGATTAGATATATACTTCCAAGCATTCGGCAATTGCATCTCAACAACGTTTAACCCTCACGCCACGCACGTATTTTTACTCGAGAATACTATACACTAGGGTATGTCATACTTTGTTCGCGTACGTGTTATCTTGTGAGAAATTATGAATGATTTAAGACATGAAAACGTGATTCAAAAAACGTAGGAATTGTAAAAAATATAGAACAACAAATTAAGCGAAAAGTACCGAACAATCATAAAAACAATTTAAACACCGGTTCAGCACACTTACTGACTTAAAATCCATATTATGGCCTACGATCTTCATGACCATACTGTGACCATTTGTCCAAATTATTCCTATATTAAGGATTTCGAAATTTTGCGAAATTCGAAAGATATAAATGGATTTCTTTTAACTTCAATGCACTAAAGTCTAATGACCAACCAGTTTATTAAAATCCAAATATTGTTCATATTTTGGTCGATATCCAATGACGTCTATCCACAATTCTAGTCTACGTACGTTTTAATGATTTCGAAATTCCGTCAATTAAAAAGATCTCTTTCGTATTCAAACCCTGATCAATATCAACCAATCAATACATAAAACGGAAAATATTGTTCATCAGAAATGTTTCGTCGATTGCGAAAAAAGTTCAAAAATTGCGTCGTAATGATCCAAGTAATTGGACGTTGATTTACTTGACTTGTGAAAACTATTGCGACCGAAAGTCAGTAGGTAGGAGTGAACTTGTCCGGCGATCTGCAATTTGTCTTCCGAGCCGACGGATATTACGTTATAAATCGGCCGGGACAAATCGATTAATCGCAAGTAAAAGCGATAAGCTTGAAGCGGGAGGAAGAGCGGTATATAAAACGAGGCGCGTGGCATCGGCTTTTGTCCCTCGACTTATCGAAAAGAGCTCGACACTGCGGATCGAGACGGTCAGAACACATCCGCGTTATTCCGGCTTGCTAAAGCGTTCTTAGAAAAATATTCTCGAAAACCTCGAAGGAATATTGAGAATGAGAAATAAATGTTTGCAAAGTTGTATTTTGATAAAGGGCCGGGTCTAATCGTGGTTAAACAATATTTCGCGTTCATTTGCGATACGTGTCGTCGAAACATACACAGTTGATTTTCATAATTCATTCGGGCGCTTTTAGTGGGCTTCTTTTTTCTATAAATTTAATTTAATATTAAAATCCCGCGGGAACATATAAGTCGCAGTTAATATTAACAACGATACGTTTCCTAAAACTTTAACCACATGGGATCATGGTTTGTGTCCAATCCGAACGGCCTAACGATCTAATTGCGACCCTGCAAACTTTCATGCGATGTATGTTTATATAGAATAATCCCTCGAGCTTTTTGTTCCAAAGGGTATTTCTCGTTTGTATTGTGTTGACCCAAAATTACATTAGATTGCTTACTTTAAGGTTCCCGCTGTGACTTTATTTATGAATGTTAAATGTTTAGTTGATTATAAAATGGAGGCATCGATTTTTGAGTTTGTTTGCTATTAAGGGCATAATGTTAATGAGTGTTTAAAGTATTATTAAATTAAGTAAAGTAGAAATTCCATTTATGGTAACCTATCAAGAAATTGTTCAAATGTTCTTTATATATCGTGGGATGTCAAATAAGACAGATTTTATATAATAGAATATAACGTGCATTACGTATATGAAGAAAACATTTTCAACTGCAGATTTGTAAGACATGATATCGTAACGTTCGAGAATCGTTCTAAATAACTTATGTTGGAAAGTTTTGGAAAAAGATATCTTATAACAAATAAAGTGGTTTTAATTGAAAAAGATGATTGATTTCTCCGTGTTATTGTATTTAGTTATTTAACCTTTTTCCAGGTGATTCGGATTTATTTTAATCTTTAAATTAATCGATTAAATTAATATTTAATTTAACTAATTATGTAGTTGATTTGGGAATAAGAACAACATTTTTTAATAACTTTAAATTTCATTTAATTTCCAAGTTGTGGAATTAGTAAATCAATTGTTTACTTTTCAGGTGGGAATTGCAGGAAGAAAACTATCTGTAGCTAGTATGACGAATGTGAATTTTCATGCGGATCTAAATACTGATAAAATATTTTGGTCAATGGACAAGTTTATCGAAGAATGTCAAGAAATATTAAAAAAGTTAGAAAAGTAGCGTTTAATCTCAATTAAATATAAAAAATTAAATTAACGAACCTTCACACAGTGTCTTGTTGGGTTTCTGGATATCTTAAACATAAACAATGTCATTCTTTATAATGTAATATAATAATCCTACAAGCAAATATTTATATACATTAAAAGAAAAAAGAAATAAACATCATGTCTTATTTTCAGTGTATGTTTTTTTTTACTAAAACTAAATTCTACTATTAGTATGTAGAATTTTGCAAACTAATTTTTACTAAAAGTAATCAAACTTAATATATATATATAAATCAATATATGTATAAATTACATGTAAATAGTGTTTCAAAATCAATTAAATCTGATTTTCAATTCCGTTTTTTTTTTAATAATAGAAAAAATTAACAAAACATTCATTTGATAAAAGTTATTTCACTTTCCTGTACACAAATGTCATTAACAAAATTCAGTCATATATAAGTGTTCTTTGGTATTTAGTTTATGAGTTGAAATATACGGAACGAGAAAATTGCTCTACAACGTTATATGAAAATATATAGCCCAGAATTCGAAAGGACCTGTCAAAACGCTGAAAATCAATTTAAAGAGCATTTATGTTCCCAAAAATCCCTCTTCACTAGGATCCTCAGTTTGGATTATTATGAACGGAATGACGTTGTATTTCAATTCAACAACTCGCATATAATAAAATTCTTGAAAATGACTATTGAAAATCTCATTACTCAGGTATTCAAAAATATTAACAACGTGGAAGAAGCCGTCAAGAGTTATTGTGAATCCTATAATTACATGTCTGTCGATGAACGGATTTAAAGATACCTGCGACAATCACAAAAATTTGATCAGCTTTTCGGAATTGTGTCAAGAAATTTCAATTTTGAAAACGATTTTTAATTAATTTCTGATTAATGATTTTTCACGCCGATGAAACTCAACTGATTACAACCATCAATGTGCTTTTAAAATTATTTGAATTATGAGAAATTTCAAAATATTGTGTATAGTAAAATATAATAATACTTTTAATGTAATTTAAAAGTTGAAAATTAACAATTTTATTACGAAAAAAAAAAACAAAACAAAAAGGTTGTTATTTATATATACACGTAACAAAATAATAAAAAAGGTCATTTTTGTTTATTTTGTACCTTTATTTACGTATGAAATTAAATGCAGTTTATTTGTTTACAATCGAAGCATGATGATACGTCCAAAACTTGTAATTAAATCTTTATATGTATTAATTTCCAATTAATGTGATTTTTCATTGACCGATGAAATTTAACTGATCGTAACCACCAAGCCTAGATAGAATTATTTAAATTATAGGAAACTTCACAGTGCGATTCAGAATTTCTATACCGAGCAATTCCAAACAGATAATACACTTATTTCAATAAAGTTATAACGGAACAATCTTCCTACTGAAACGCACTCAGTGACTTAGCAATATTAACTCTCGCATATTCCATTTATTTCGAGGAGAGCCGATAATTCCCGGCCTATTCATTAATTCAGTAAAACTTAAACGGAATAGCTAAAGTGGTTACAATTCCGCATCTTACATAATACACGCGTCTGTTAATTAGCACGATTCAATTCAAACCTACTAAGTCTTGTTGCTTAGGTTTATTAATCATGCATAATGTTTCGGATAGTTCGATGTAGCCAGTATCATTTGGATTAATCTTAGAAAGATGTGCATATTCCGAAATATCCCAGACATCTAAAGTCCATAGTTTCAT
Organism: Psilanteris sp. ZL-2020; assembly: GCA_022817085.1. Lineage (NCBI taxonomy): Eukaryota > Metazoa > Arthropoda > Insecta > Hymenoptera > Scelionidae > Psilanteris > Psilanteris sp. ZL-2020. The sequence goes on from JABFQC010002085.1 coordinate 12,050, forward strand.
CATTGAATATACAGAGCGAAAAGACTGATTCGTATTAATTCAACGTAGACTTGAATCTATTAAAAGCTTGATACCATCAAAAAATAAAAATCTATTAATATTTTCGTCTAATAAAAGAGAGGTATAATGATCCGTTCTTAATAACGTTTTAAATAAAATATCAACTTTATCGACCGTTCACTGTTTCAATTTATTATTGATCCGCGAGCACTTCAGTTATATTTACCGCCCTTGTCTGAGTACAACTAACTCAACGTTGCTTAAGTGACTTCAACGGAAGTTTCTCACAAGTAATAAAACACAATCCTGGAGTACATAATTTAACATGACTAAACACAAATAACGCCATTGATATCAATTTTTAGACAGAATTAAAAAAAAAGGATTTCTAGACTAATCCTTGCCTTTAATCCTTTGACCTTCAAAATAGAAATCACGCGTTATGCGCTGAATCCGTATTCCCCGATTCTACCGACACCAACTACGCCAAAAATATAATTACAAAACTTCGTGTTTTTGCAATTGCGACAAGATATTTGTTTAGCGAACTTAAGTGTAATCGAAAAGTTAATTCGGTCTTTGACGGCACTTGCAGATTAATAGATCTTAAAGCTCGATGCAGCTCCTTATTTAAACAACATCCTTGTTGCTGCACAAACTTTGCTTTTAATCAATTTACGTAAACTCGATAGAACTTATTAAAGAAACGCACGTCGATTGCAATCGATATTTTGTTTTCGCGGTTAGAGAGCGAATCGGCCAACCGCTAATAAAGCGTCATCAAACGAATGATCTCGAGCCCAACGCAACACAATTTCTGCCGAACGTCTGAGCATTTATTTGGGAAATTAGTTCCTAGTTAATATAACTTTAACCAAGCCTTGATTGATTTATTGAAATTAGAAATCCGCCACGTAACTTTATCACCACGGGTGTCTAAGTTTCGTAATAAATGTACATCCATCGTGATTATGAATGGTTCCGCTTGCAACAAGTCAGAACTAATTCATTGCAACAATAACCGTCTGATCCTACGCCGAGCCATACTACTTGCCGAACTGCGATCGTCCGTCATTTGTCTGCGTTCTGCGCCGAATCCACGCGGACCCGCATCCAATCCACGTTCTTTCCACGGTCATTTCACGTGGGAACCTTATAATCGGCATATTAACATCGTGAAAGGTTAACGCTCGATATTTGGAACACTGTTAGGACAGTCGTAAGCCCATCGCCGAATACATAAGCAATATTTTACAAGCACCTTTTACGTGCCGAACATAGAAACGGTGTCATGCGACTGTGTACGAGGGCTTTTACAGTTGTGTCGTGCGGCGTTGCGGAAAATGTTGGCGAAGCGGGACAAGTGGGTAAAAGAGTGGCAGAGCCAACCTGGAATAACGTCCACTCAAATACAGTGGACCACCAACTGTACTTGCACCCTGCCTCTCTGCAAGTGAGCGAGAGTACCTTGCATTTTGACGAACAAAAAAGGCGCTGGCAAAATGCTATTTCAGTTTGCGAAATTATTATGACGTGTGCACACGCGAAACTGTTAAAAGCTCTGAAACGCTTTAGGGTTTGGAATCGGGCGAGACGAATTTGAAAGAGACGATTTGCGGCAACAAAAAAGAAACTAAATGGCTGATTTTGTTCGGATGAATTGCAGCGTTATTATTCGCGGTAAAATTTGAATGATTATGAAATTGTTTGTATTGAACGTTATGTATTCGAAATCGTGTCGAAAATGTTCTTATTTCCTTTCGTTGTTTCATTTTTTGTTTTGTTTTAGATTTATTTTGTTTCGCGTGTGTTGTTTTTCTTCTTATCCGTTTTAATTTCTGCCTATTTTTTGTTTGTTTTTATATTTGTTTTTTGCTTGTTTCGTTTTTGTTTTACTTTTGCGTTTTTTTGTTTTTCATAACAAAAACTTGTATATTTGTATACTTTGTTAAGCATAACAATTTTATAGAATATAATGAAGTTATTTGAAAACGTTCCTTTGATCATAAATATAATAAATCTGTCAATGTCAAACTACAACACTGATATCGTAAATTGTGTTAGACCTTATGATTGGTATTGCGCACTTGCGATAAGAGGGTCAACGCAGTTTTGATTAAAATGTTTGTGATTTCATAACCGCGTGGACGAATGTTGGATTTGATTATGTTCTAGTTTATTTACAGGATGTTGTATTTTTGTTATACTTTTGTATCTCTTTAATTTTAGATTCAAGTTATATTACAGAAGTACCTTCGTTACGTTACAAAAATAAAATTCTTTACAATCCTGGAGTATAATTTTCTGTTACTCGAATGCTGTTGAGTTTAAATTCTTACCTTTGAAGGATTATACGTTACAGAAATAATATATTATTGGTGTGTATATTACAGTGTATATTACAGGTGATGGTTTCTGGTGCGAATAAAATTATTAAACTTAATGTCAAAGCAATTAAATAAAAGAAGCGTTTTTAAATGAACATAATCAACTAAAAACGAGTCTTTTATACACATACAAATATAATTTCATACTAATTTTAATAGACAATGATATTCAGTCATTTTCTTTATTTTTGTGTATTTTTAATACAATTGTGTTTATTAAAATGGATTTATTTCCTTCAAACAAGCTCCCGACGTAAAAGAATTAATATTCATAATAGTTTGATATAATTAATAAATTGTAATATATAATTTTAAAAAATATATATTGGAAACTTTTATATAAAACTTTGCCTTGTAATTTTATTAATTGACTTGTATTTTCACTTTAGAAAAATAAACGTTAAAAGGTTCACAAATTGATTGTAGACATTAGGGCAAGTAATATTTAAAATTACATTATAAATAAAAGCATTTGAAATGACAGTTAAGGCTGTACCAACGTTGATACCGAAATTTTTCAATATAATGAAAAGTGTTTTCATAAATTATTCTAAGTCTTATATCACTGAACGTATACGCAAAAACAAAGTTATGATCTGAAAATTAGTTATTTATAAGCACCATATAAACATATAATAAATTCGCAGCAAGATACAAGGGTGCCAAATTCATACACCCTTCTAATACTGCCAGTCTTGGCAGACTACATGAAGGTATGTTACAGACGAGAAGAGAAATTGAAGATGATGAAGAACTGTAGCAGAATTAATAATCCCATTAAAACACACTCATCAACTATTAGACACTAATAGCATCTTGTGGGCCAAAGTAGAGGAGAAGCCTGGGTTCAGCAATATTTGAAAGTCCTTAACAATATGCATATAGAACAAAATTATGGCAAGGTTTATTCCAGAGAGATAATGAAGGTACTAAAAATATATACCGAGAGTATCAAAAATATTGAACCATTTTATATAACAGTATATAACACAATGAAAACTGTTTATTGTATTGTATATTTTATTGTACTCTTCTAAAATGTCCTTGACATTTTTGTTTGTAAACATTTGTACTCCTTATCTTATTTGTATCGATTACAGCGCCATTTATGAATAAATCTTATAAATATATAATACAAAAATGTATTATTTTAATAAAAATGAAATTTAATTAAAATTAATTAATTGAAATTAATAAATTTAAATATTTAAGTACTTAACATATAAAACTAAAACTATATATAACTATGGTCAAACCAATTTGCTAATTATTCGAAATTAAAAGGAAAATTAATTTGATGTACTTACACTGAGAAAACAAATATTTAACAATTTACTATATATTATATCAAAAGTGGACAATACTTTTTCACGTATCGTCCAGTTTTGATCTATTATGTAGTAAATTGTTAAACATTGTTTTTCTCAGTGTATAATTAAATGTCTGATATTATTTTTAGGTTATTTTTAGAGTTTTCAATTATTTTTAGGCTAATTTTAGGTTAGGATTTTTTCAATCAATTTTTATCTAATTTTTATGATTTCGTGATTTCTTCATTCATTGGTTGCTTTAAAGCTTTCTTTTGATTTAAGACTACTTCTGTGGTGCACATTGTTAAATGCCAGGTTTTAAGTATGTACCATCTTTCTATGTTATAGAACTTAACCCAGGGTTGGCTACTTTGATGGTTGAAGTCGACGTTACACTGGTCAGGCGAAGCTGTAAAACTTTAATCGTACGAATTTACACAGGTTTATGTACATATAAATTAGTATAATCCATAAAATCGTAAGACTAGTTAAACTTACATGTGATCTATATAAAATCCATAAATGGTTTAAGACTTTACGGTACACTAGTATAAATTATTTAAAAAAAAGAAACAAATAATCACAAAGCTGTTAGATTAAAGTTAAAGTTGTTTAAAGTTGTCAGATTTAATTAAGCAACACAATTTTTATATATACTAATGAAGGAACCGGAATACTTGACCCTATTGGAAAAATGAACACTTGATTCGATTAATTAAATTGATGTTCAATATCAAAATGAAAAATATAGTATTAGTGGTTTCTTGATAAATAAAATAGCATAAATCAGTTTATGAAGCCAAAGACGAGGTATTTATCAATAAGAATGCAATAAACTGATTATATTCACATTTTTAATGAAAGTTGCCCACTTGAATCAGTTGAAAATGATTAATGGAAAATGCGAAATTGATCTTATCGGAAATTATTTAAAATTTGAAACATTTTTTTAAATATATTTATGTATTACTTACATGTTTATATTATTCCTTCTTATTTTGAAAAATCTAATAAATTTGTATTATAAATAAAATTTTAAAACATATTTATATTCGTAATATAAACTTGATTCAAATTAGAAATCCCAGCTTGTTTAGTTTTGATTTCAAATATCATTGTAAATTTCTTTCAATACTCACAACACTTATAACACTTACACTTACACTTACGATTAAAATGCATTATTTGTTGATACACGGAGAAAAAAGTATAGCGTAAAATTACTATACTTTATGATAAAGCAGTCAAAAATGACAAGTATCTGCAGTTTTCCAGTATATTATATAATTGTTTAACGTTTTATTTGGTTAATTT
>JABFQC010002086.1:0-17058 GCA_022817085.1 Psilanteris sp. ZL-2020
GAGTTCATTGGGGGCTAGGGGGGTGGTGAATGTGTAAAAAGTACAGGTGTTGAAAAAAATAAAAAAATGCAAATATTTGGTTAGTAAAAATGTAATTAACAAAAAAACGTCCAAAATTTAAAAATTCTGTTTTAAATAAATGAAAAACCATAAAAAAAAAAAAAAAAAAAAAAAGAAGAAAAAGGAAAAAAAAACAAAAAAAAAATATTAATTAAATAATTTTTATTATTTATTTAGTGTAATTACAAATATTTATTAACGAAAAATGATAAGTAATATATTGTAATATATAATAATATATCGTTTATATAAAAAAATAATATTTTCAAATTAATATAATTGTAATGTATTAATATTATATTGAAAATATATATTAATATATTAATCAAATTACTAAGGATTCGTATGACAGTATATGCGCGGATATTAAAAAACTCCTAACATGAGAACGTTTTCACGCAGACAAATATATCGGTGGAACACAAAATGCGTTTTACTGTTTAAACCAAAACACTTATTTGCTCACCCGTGCAGCTTTTAAATCGCGAAATTCGGGTGTCGTAAACGAAAATTGATATCCGTGGCGCGCACCACTCGAGAGTCAAATGCCAATCAAATTTTTTAAGAGTGAAAGGCGACAGTGCGAACACGCATTGAAAATTATACGAACGCAAATGAGCGTGCGTAAAATCGAAAGTCGTGCGAAAAATGCCGAGAAGGAAGACGAGTGAGTCAGTTTTCCTTTCTTTCGGACGACAGGTGTGACCACTTTATGAATTATAACATTGACAACAATTAACAGCAGTCATTAGTTAATACCCTATTTGGAGATGCCCGATAAAGAAACCAAATGATTCTGCAACAATTTACGAGCGAAATTGGTTCCGTGCGCCTGTCAAATCTGTATACACGAAAAAATACGATCAAAATAATACGCGAGCAAAGCGACGATTAATTCGTGTCGAATCGCACGAACGAAACTAAACTTCTACACCAATTCCGTCGATACGGATTAAACAAATAAGAAGTAACTGCGCCAAAACGATATAAGATAAGAAAACAAATTTTGGACAGTAGACGACTCATTGTTTGATTCAAAGTTTAAAATCCATCGATTCTGAATTGTTTGCGATAATAATTTGCACCTTTAAATATTAAATCGCTCACATATGCTAGCTTATCTATTATTTGCTTAACATTTATAGTTCTATTCCCACTAATATTTTAATATACCAATCAATGTTATCAATGCGATAGTTGGCTAATATCATAGTTATAATTGCGTTTAAAAAAACCTTATTATTATTATTATTATTATTATTATTATTATTATTATTATTATTATTATTATTAAATTTTCCAAACCGTGCCCGCTTCATCCAATAGAAATTTAGAAAATAAAAAAAAAAAAAAAAAAAAAATTCGTCTCCGAAATGACCGCGCTTCTTCATTAGCGGTCTCTTCTAGTAGCCTTCGTTTGATTCTGCGCGTATACGTCATGGCTGAAGGCGTCGATTAAAAGTTTCTCCGGCAATTGCACTCACGGTATGCGCCATTCATTTGCAAGTGCCATTAATTGCCGTCCATCGGCGCAAATTTCTCTCGCGAGTAGTAGCCGTTAGTTTTTGTATCTCGTCCGTCTCGCTCGCGCGCGTCCCTCTCTTTCTTAGACGTACACGTCCGCTCTATCCAGATTTTTGTTCATTTTTCCTTCTCCGTTCTCGGTTTCCTTTTTCTCCTTTAACGCTAAACCCATGCCTCTCCTTTTCGCCTTGTTAGTATAAGTTTTGCTCTTTTTCGTTCTTTATCTATTGCTCTTAACCGCGAGCATCCGAGGCATCGAAGGCTCTCGGATCGCCGCAAGGTTTATTCGCAGCTCGCGCGGCGACGTGTATGTCGACACGAAACTAGTCGGCCGGCTTATGTATGTGGGCAATGAGAGAACGGCAGACTGCGCGGCACGGTTTCGAGCACCTGCGCTTACGTTCACCGATTCAACGAGACAACGCTCACATAATAGAGACACTTATAAGTTACCAGCATCTTATAACACCGCAACCGCTCTTATTACGATTATCCCATTGATACCCCGCGGAGAAATCTGAAAATATATGGAATTCGAGCGGAATAATGCGCGCGAAATATAAAATGGAACGCGCGTTTTCTTTGCCGTTTATTTATATATTTGTTGCGTTTCTAGTCGCGCGGGTACAGGTGTTTGACATTCGGAAATGCAAGATATAATCGACGTTGGCGAAATTCAGGGCATTGCGCGCGGAAAACGAGTCGAGACAATGCGATTTTTTTTGTCTTTAAGAAAATTATTTATACACGAATGCACGCGTAGATACGGAAAGCATTCGGTGAATTCGAGGAATGACATAAATTAGAATGGTTCGACTGATTGATAAAAGTAATGAAATTTAATGCGCGCAACAAATAAAGAGGTTTAAGAATTTGAAACGTTTTAATGCAAAGATTGTGCGATTGATTTGATGATGCTATTGAAGTAATAAGCTGAAACCAAAAAACGTTTCAATAGAAATGAGATTTTGAATAATACCGTATGCATATATATATTAAAATAATTCGTTATCCCGAACAGAAACATTTTTCTGGTTTCACCAGCATTTTTTTTTTTCGATTAACAAAAAATTTGTTGGTTATTTAAAAGAAATTGATTAAAATAATTAAGTATATATTATATCATTAATTCAAAAGTACATTTTTTTAACCAACATCATAATATCTTCCGTTTTTATATGATATATTTCTAGATTTAAATACATCAGTGAGTAGTTTAAACAATAATTATATACTTGTAATCAGAATTATTAAATGCTGCATTCTTCATTTAACAATTTAATTTTCTACCCCTGACATCACTTCAACCGCAATCTAAACTTGCATTACCTCTTATTATGTACAAAGAAACAATACCATTGACTACAAAATTAAATTAAATTTTAAATGTAAAACAATAAATTTTATACGTGTATACCGAGGACACAATTTTATTGTTGACGTTACAAAATTTTGATAAAAAAAACAAGGGTCACTTTTAAACAATTATTATTATCGTTATTCCTGAAAAATGTTATCCAATTCCTTCATTACGGTTCAAAGTATAATAACACACGTATCTGAAAATATAAAATACAGACATGTTATTGTCGAATTTAAATCAAAGGCAACAGGACCAAAAATAAAAGACACTCGAATTACGTCTTCTCGGTAATTATCAACATTTCATCCCCGTTTTCTTACACCTTCGCTTTACAATTCCGCAAGGGAGCCCCAGCCACGTTTTGTTATCACTTCACCTCTTATCCTTGATAGAAGGGACGGAGATACCGTTAATCTCCTGAGACCAATTATCCGGATAAGTAGCGCTTCTCGAAAGTCCACGTTTGTAAGATACTGCCATAGCAAGCGTCAAGCGAAACGGGTCCGAGATAAAAATTTGAATTCAAAAACTCGTTCCCTATGTTACTAAAGTTAATGACATTGCGGCAATTAATTGAATGCTGATTCGAGTTGACTTCTGATCCTGAAACTTCCATTAGGAATACCCGATATAGCAATCTCGGGAAACATCCGGATGGGCCGAGTTATCTGCGCCATTCATCACTAATCGTACGCCTCTCTGACCTTATATCCCTTACTGTAAAAAAGAGTATTGTTTTCGAGTCCTTCAAGCACCTCTTATCAATTCACGTAGAAAAACTCCAAACATGAAAACGTAAATGAAAAAGTCCAATTAAATGCCTTTCGTCTCTGTTCAAACGAACTTAAGACAATGCACGATCTCGCATTTATTTGCGACCTGCAAATCTGCAATTATTTCTAATATGCAATAACTTCAGGCACGTGACAAAACTTTGTGGCAAATTTTTCGAATTGCCGTCTATTGGCAGAAAAAATAATTTGTTTCTAAATAAACTGACTGAAACATTTGTACAGAAGCTCACAAGAACCATTCGAAGAGACCACGGTATATTATACGATTATTATCATTATAATCCAATTCGTATACAGTTTGTTCGGTGCCTGTTAGGTGCACGAGACGAGGCGTATGATTATTATTGAATAAATTGTGCGGACGTTCTTAAATTTATAATAAGCCAAACCGTTCGTTATTAGTTATCTAAATGCAATACGAAAAATAATAGATTCTTGTACGAGCATGAAATGTCCGCTTTATCGTCCGCAATCGCAATTGCGTTATACCTTTTAATTATCAATTTTGAATTGCTACTTTGTAGGATGTCAGAAAGTAGCCGGCCTACACAAAAAAAACAATGAACATTCCTTCCAAACTTGCACAACTCCGCATTGGCTGAAAATCTCTGTTTGAGATTAGATAGACTAAGATAATTAGAGGTGCGGATTAACGACACAATTGACGCTAATAGGAGCAATTTGCTTGAAGTATCGTGACACGGGACTGAAAAACGTAGTTATCGGAATGAGCAATGATTGTAACAGTTATATTAGCTGAACGAAACTAGATCCGACGGCCCGTGTAGAATTATATGGAGATCATTATAACGGCTCGACATAGAAATACACACAAGTGTCTGCGACAAGAACAAGCACGCGTATTCTACACTAATGATCACTTCCTAGTAAGATTTCTCAACGGCCATTAGGGAACGGGTTGCGCATTGCCCCAACACTCATAGCACACAAAAGTACACGTACCACGCTGCTATTAAAAGATAATTCACAAAACCGAACCTATCCCTGTCGTCGCCGAAATATTCAACTGCCGAATTGGGCGTAAGGTCCGCGTAATTATTTGCCGCCGTGTGAATCGCGTAAATGCGTTATACAATATAATATTCGCGTGATTGCAGCGCAGATAAAAATCTTTATAGTACGGCATTGCTGACACATAAATGTCGACATTTTCAAGCGTTTAACGTAAGTTATAGACAGATAAATAAAGTATAATAAAATGGACCGTATTTTATTATTTATAGCAATAATGACACGTTTACTGAAGTCCGTATAGTTTTATCAGGAATTGCAACGAATGTTCATCGGTATTATTAAGTTAATAAACGAAGAGAAGAATTAAACAAAATGACTAATATTCGGATTTAATCTAAATTTTGGATTTGAATTGCTCGTTTGTTATTTATAACGAAACAGTTTTAATCTTCAAAAAAAAAAAACGCGCGTTCCTTCTCCTTTATCGCGTTAACTTAAATTCAATTACGAAACTTTGTCGTATGAATTTATTTCAACCACGAACTTGTTCATGCAATTATCGCCATTATAACTGCGTACTTTTTCGAACGACGCGTGAACCACATGTAGAATTTTAGACGCACTGAGTGGCACACAAAGTAAGCTTTCATTGAAGAACAAGAAACCGCAGAATGTTATTGGGAAAAACGCCGTGGTCCATGAATTATGTAATAAGGAGTGGAGCGTTGCAAGCGGCACCGTGCGCGCAAACATTTCACGCAGTTGATGAATTCCTTTTCAAGTCGGTGGCGATAAACCGTTTCTCCTTAGAACGCGCGATGATACTTCATTGTGGATGAACGGAGGATGCTATCTGCGAAAACGTTGGCTAAAACGGTACCGGCGAACAAACGAACGCGACATGCAGCAAAACGAGTTTCCAGGCAACGTTCAATGGGCTGAAACCTGCATTATTTATTTATATCGATAAATAAATAATTTGTATGTATCCGCTTGGATTGGAAAAATAATTTCAGTAGAACGTACGCGTCGGAGTCAGTTTTTGTATACACTTTATTTCTTAATCGTCTGAATTACATTATTCATTACAATACAAGACAATTCTATACGGTGAATGAAATTTATAACTTATAATGAAATCCAAAAATAAATTCATAAAATGAGTTATACAAAATGGCAAAGAATTCCTTATGATAAATGCGCATAGAAAATCTTTAACCGGAAAAGCATGATTATTAATAATTTATCATTTTTTTTCTCAAATTTTGAATCGACCTTTGTTGTATCATAATGAAAAGTAAGAAAATATAATGAATGAAAGACGTAATCTATCTATAACATTCTACTTTTTCAATGTAATATCGGAATTTAAACTATGTTTAAATCATATTGTTTTCATAATTATAATCAGAATATTATAAATACCTTTATACTCAATTTAATATAAATCTTGTAATTTCATAAAAACAACCCAAGTTATTATTCGATTAAATCTTACGTCGACTTCAACCACAATTTCCGATTTTCATTACAACGTTAGAATTCACGTAATAAGATTTAATAAGAAAGCACGTTGAGTTAATAGTTGGTGTTGTTTCAAAATGATCTCGTTGCTCAGGCTCATTGAAGAACCCTCGTATTTAACGAGTGAACTCGTTAATTCCTATATATCCTAGAAATGAAAACATCCCGGCGTTTCTTGTCTGTTAAAAATTCCGACATACCTTCAATGATCATTCAATCAATTCTAACACGATGCGACTGCCTTATATAATTTCTACTTGTGCTCGTTTAACTTATGATTATCGGGAACAAGCTGGATGCCTGACAATAAATCGACTACAATTTCTGTGGCGTCTTTTTCTAGCCATCTTTCGTGACATCTTTGCGCAACATTCTTTCACATCCGTGCCAAGCAGTCTGGTCTGGAATATCCAGTACGGGTTCTTGCCGTTGACAATCCTATTCGGAGTACCGCGTACACTCGCGCATTTTAATCCTTTCTTTCTTTTCAATTTTTCATCCGCGAGCAATCTTTTAATTGATATTTCGCTTGAGCGTCATTTTTATAAATAATTTATGTTCATGACAAGTACAAAATGGCGACCTTTTATCCCCGCAAGGTACGAATTAAATTTGTTTTGTTTTGAAAGTTCGAGGCACCGACTTATTTTTCTCGCCAAGTAAATGGGTGCAACCTTTGATGTAACTGTTTTATGCCGAACCGTATTATTATGTTCCGATGCTCGCGGAAGAACGGTCTTATGTCATCCCTGCGCCAACATATCCGTCTTTTTTGATAAGAGAAAGCTATCACACTTCAGGACGCCTACAAGCAAGATCCGCAATCCGCGAAAAGATAAACCGGGGTTTCGAATCCCGATATAGGTTTTCCGCCTTCAAACCGATAATGTAACGCACATTTTCCACATATTTTTGCTCGAGGCACGCGTCTACCCACAGAATTTCGCAAGTCATGACTGTTGAGGCATCTGCGTACTTCTTGTCATACCGTTGCCAGACTTGGTTGAAAGTCCTCGAGCGGAAGTGTCAACGTAATTATCGTTATTTGCTCAGAATAAATAATAAGAAAACACACAAAGGTAAAATAAAAATGTATGCGAAGGGCGATGTCCGGACGCGACTTTGCAGGATAGTTATTATTTTTATTGCGATTTATTTTACATTCCGAGTTGTTTTTAAATTATGTTATCAGTGAGATTAATAATTATTGGAGTTTTTTTTTATTAGTTTTTCAATCAAATATAACTGAACTGAAATAGTTTTGACGATGAAATTAAACAAACTTTTATCAGACTATAGATTAAAATTTATTTTAACAGCAATTTATTAACAAAATAAAACAATCGTTTAAAAAACTGACAATTAAGATATTATAGATAAAAAATATAAACAATGAGTTTTCGATGAATTATAAACCAGTCGGTTTTTGTATCAAAATTAAATTAGTACACTGAGAGAAATAAATGACGAAAAATTACTATTTATTTCCTTAATTTGGAATCATAAATGAAAAAGAATAATATTTACTGTTTTTAAAAGGAAAAAGTAGGTTTTTGACATCGAAACATACTACTTTATCATAATATATTACTTGTAAAAATAGTAAATATTCTGATTTTTCTCTTATGATTCCAAATTAAGGAAATTAATAGTAATTTTTCGTAATTTATTTCTCGCAGTGTAAAAAGAATAACTTTGCACGCCGAAGAATTAAAACTAAATTTTATTATAAACTGTGTAATAATGTTTGTGTACATCCGTCCCAGTGGGGTCTCCGAAAATATGATCGGATACAAAAATGTATTGCGATTTAATTAAACGATAAATCGTGCGGTCAAAATAACACGTCTTACGGGTTAAATAATAAGTTCGACGATTTCGTGTACATCGAGAAACTTATGTCAGACTACGAAAGAAACAGTGTTTATTGTATCTCACGTGTGTCAGTTCTCAAAATACGATCAAAAGGAGACGTTCCGTTGGTCTTCCAATTACAAATGACGGGGACGAAGTGAAACCGTAAAATTAAAATGTCTCAGTTCATCTGCTCTTCTCTCTTTCAAAACCCCTGTCAGGGTGGATGTAGGCCATGAACGATATCGACTACAAAAATGTTTAATACCAATTTGCTATTGTTTAAGAAACTAATACATTTCAAGAGGATACTTATTCACGGACGAAATATTAATCGATATCATTTCTCGACTAATATCACATCCAGGAATGAATGTATTTTAAAGTACTCTTTTCTCAGTCTGTTTGCTGTTTATTTATATGCCGCATAATAATACATCCGAAAAATCTATAATTACATAATCACTTATACCTCCCAAAATAGAATCATTCTTTGAATAATATTAAAAGAACTCTTAATATATTATTATATATGATTAAACCTAAAATTGCAGCAGTTGTAATCTATTAAATGATTACGTTGTTAATAACAATGTGATTTTTTGCAATCTTTTGCACCAATCATGACAAATCTTGTTTAAAAAAGTTTAGTATAATTCATTCCAAGTTTTAACTGCTTATAAATAAGAGCTTAACAGTCATGCATGATAATCGGCACAGGACATGCGGGCAACCGTTGTTTGACTGCCAAATCGAAGAAAAAGCCATGCGATATCGTCTTGCAATCAGTCGCACTAACACGAGCTAATGTCATTTTGCTTAAAATTTATGAGTTAAACCTGTTCAAGATTGGTGAAACGATATTTATCAAGTCATCGATATAACGAAATCATTTGTTTCCTAAAATAATATATTGTGTTTTGGCCGGTTCTAAACTCTGAATTACTTAATCTGGCAAACGATGAAAAATTGAGATTGGAAAAATTGACGGGTGATATGATTTTGCAATAAATTTTGGAAGGCGGTTTTTGGCTCAATTTGGGTCGAATTAAAGAGAGGAAGACGATACCCGTGATAGAAGTCAAAGAAGGGCAGAGTTAATTTATGACCCACACATGTCCAATACGAAAAGGCGAGATCTTTCTAGCCGGCCGAGATCCTAAGTAAACTGAGTTCAGCGATGAGAAATCAGATCCATTGTCGCTCTGGGGTCAAGTCACGTAGGTCGCCCTCCCGAGTGCAGTTGTCCGTACAACAAAGGCGTCAAGTTTCGTAAAAAGTTTGTATTTAGAAAGGCAATGCGGTTAGAATCAAGAAGTTCGGCTTAGGTTTATAAGCCGTCGCCGGAATAGATTGGGCTAAGTGTGTCGTACCTTAATCCGGCATATTCGCGCATAAATCAACGAGCTATGCAGTTAGAAATTAGTTGACCCGAAAAAAGTACAACAAAAATGACCACTAAATATTAAGGTGTTCGAGAAAATACTTGAATTCGTTGGTCGTTTGCGAACTTGGTTTCACATAACAAACACTTTAGCATTGAATGTGATGATGACATTGATTTATTATTAAAGATTTACTCGTGAGTCACATGTCTTCCGAATTATCGGGTTGAAATCATATTATTATCGTACGTAGTTGGATGATATATAATTCTTTCGGTATTTTTTTTAATAATAGCCGCGTTCAAATATGTATTCTAATGAGAATACTTAAGAATTAACATGAAATGATTGTTAATATAAGCTTTCTATTATACAGTCGCATGTTTTTTATTGAACAATTGAACAACCATGCGCTGAACGATATTTATCCTTTTCATAACTCTTTCTATCGCTCAGTCAATGTCAAGCTCATAAAAATATACAGACTGTCCTCTGTCTGTCTGAATTACTGGTATCATGTTTGTCCACCTTCCTCTTCACTGTATCTTCCACTTCTTTTACGTGAAATAATATTCATGCGAACATTCTTCATTTCAGACCACAGGAGACGACTCGGACGAAGACACGCAGTGCGCTCTGAGCGAGAATTGGACATTTGAGAAAAAGACACGAAGATGGTCCAGAGTTTGTGACGTTACCCAAGCCAATGTTGAACGCCTTCAAGCACTGTCAAATCAGAATGTACTTCTAGACGATTCCTTGGGTGATCGTTTGGAATTAGAAGAAGGCGAGGACACAATGGATTTGTTAAAGTACGGTACATTACCACCCGGTACTAACCACGACGACATGGGCCCAAGATTCCGTCGCACTGGATCAGAAAGATTACGTGACGGTGCTAAGGCTTTCTTGCGACGTATGGAATCGTTAAAATCAAAACGAAGGAAGCGACATAATCGTGATGGAGTGGTCATTAGTGGACCTCAAGTGTTGGATGTGATATCAATGCAACAAAAGATGAAGGACCTAAATTGCGTTGATGTGTCTCCAACTGGTCCAGCACCAGTGTTATTTGGCAATCCGTCCCTTCAAGTACCCGGTTCCCCAATAACTGTAGCATCATCTCCAGTCCATCCACCTCCCTCACCATCTGCTAACGCGCCTAGTCCGTTTGGTGATGATTCTTCTAGCTACTGTTCAGACGGTTCTCAAGGCGGCGGACCTACTCCTACGCCCACACGGACCAAATTAAATCGAGCTCGTCGTTTTCTTTATCGTAGCAGAGAAGACCAAGGTGCTCTTAGTGACTCTGAATGCCAACCTACTAGTTGGAGACATCGATATTTCAAAGATGCCAATAGCAATCACACAAAAGTCTTAGAGTATGTAACCAACCAAGTATCTTCCCAAAAGGAATCATCAAACAGAGTAACTAATCTTAAATCACCGACTCGCGGAGGCAGTCTGAATCTGGGTAAGGAGTCACAAAAATACCGAGATAAATTACAAGGTGATGACAAAGTTAATATAATTAAAAGGGATGAACGGCTTTACAAAAGTATGCGTCACTCTAGAGAAGACTCTAATAGACCATTGCCAAAAGATGTGACGGTTTACAGAGAGAATTCTCGAGGAAGAGATTTTACAGAAAGCCCAGAAAGCAGTTCTACGGTCGCCAGTAGAGATTCTGATCAGGAAGAGGAATCACCTAAACATAAAGGCACCACGGTAGTTAGGTACGTTACATATAATTATGTAAATATATGCTGCATTGTCGATTGTACTCCATACATAATACTGTTCTAGGATTACTGTCTTTATATATCAATTACTTTAATTTGATTAAAAAACTGTTATGACGTCAATATTAATTACGTAAACTATTAAATAATTCATTTACTTTAATACTTTCATAACAGGTTATTAATTTATGTAATTATTACCCTAGATTGTATAATTCAACACACTGATATAAATAACGAATTTCATAACAATATATTGTTTCCTTTAACTTAAATATTTAACTTTGTATCAGGTGGCACAGTTTCCAAAGGGGATCACTCTATCCCGAACCATTGGATCCATTATGTCCTCGAGCAATGGCATCCATGTCTTGCGGCCAACTTATGGTGCTTCGAAAATTAGCTCTTCTGAAACTTACAGCGTGTATGGAGCGTTATTGTCCTACTCACAGGACTGGTTGGAATTGGGAATTACCGAAGTTCATTCGCAAAATTAAGTCGCCTGACTATAAAGACAAAACTGTTTTTGGAGTCCCTTTACTATTATCTTTGCAAAGAACTGGTCAGGCTTTACCAAAGTGCATTCAAATTGCTCTCAGATGGTTGCGGGCAAATGCATTAGAACAAGTCGGGATATTCCGTAAGAGTGGTGTCAGATCAAGAATACAGAAACTCAAAGCTTTAACAGAAACGCAAGGCGACAATATTAGCTTTGATGGCCAACAAGCGTTTGACGTAGCTGATCTCGTCAAACAATATTTTAGAGAACTCCCCGAAGCTCTTCTAACTAACAAATTATCAGAGACTTTTATCGCTATTTTTCAACGTAAGCTAATCAAAATATATATTTTGAAACAAATTTTTACAAATATTCAATACATAAATCATAAATTTAATCAATTTAATCAATTTAACGAATAAAAATCATAAATGAATCATAAATTCGTTAAATTTACATTAAATATGAATGAGTACGATATAAATAACGTACATTATTTCAAACTGAACCTATGACCTCATAAACGTTTCCGAAAAAAAGAACCAAAAAAATGCTAACAGTTATTTCAAATATTCCTCAACAGATGTTCCAGTAGAGTTACGCGCAGATGCAGTGCAATGTGTACTTCTTCTGTTACCAGACGAGCATCGCGAAGCACTTGAAACTCTTTTGGATTTTCTTCATCACGTGGCCAGTAATGCGTTATACAATCAAATGACCGCGTCCAACTTAGCTGTATGTCTTGCGCCGAGTTTATTCCACTTCAACCACAATAACGCAAACGTTGCAAACCGATCCAGCAGTGTGTCGCCACGACGCAGGAAGACTGTCGGCATTCCGGATCAAAGAGAATTGTCGGAGAATAAAGCTGCCCACGATTGTCTGCTGTATCTGGTTAAAACTCATCGTGAACTATTCATGGTGAGTCGTCCTTGAAGATGTTCTGCACAGATCCAGTTCAATGTTTTATTGCGTGATCGTTGTATGCTAAACAAAGTTTTATCCTTTCTCTTCTCAGGTTTCATCAGATATGTTGACGCAGTGCCACTTTAATTACATGGAGGAAAGCGTTCCCGTTGCTCTGGAGGAGCTGGGCTCAGAACTCAAGCAGGATTGGCGGGGATACTTAAACGCGTGCACCACGGCACTTCTGAAAGAAGCGAGGGAGAGGTAAGTTTTCGAGTACTCGAGGATAAGAGTTCTGAGAGTTTCTATCACGTACTTTTGTCTTGTTCGTAAGTACACGGAGTGGAGTTGAAAAAAATTGTTCTTGAAGGATGGTTAAAGTCGTTTCTGAAATGTCCTTCAACGGAAAAGGTTTATGATTTAAAGACAAGAGCTTTTAGCAATTAACGAAAGTAATTTATTTGCACAGAAATATAAACATAATTATAACGTTGAAGAGTATTTGATATCTACGGTACGGTTCTAAAGAATAATAATAACCGAACAACGATACGTTGAATTTTGCAATTAATTTACGGCGTTATTTCGTGGTATTAAAAATGTACATTGACCTCGTTGTAACTTTAATTATCATGTCATGAAAACTTTTTCATTAAAATATATACGAGCGAAGCCACGTCGCTGTAAACAAAATTTCAACCATTTAAACAAACTTAATTTCGTTTTATTTGTTATTTATAGAAACCGCGGCTGGGTCACAGTAAATAATCCAGCCGACAGTAGTGTAGAAATGGCGTACAAAAAAGTCGGTGATGGCCATCCACTTCGACTTTGGCGAGTTTCAACTGAAGTTGAGGCGCCTCCAAATGAACTTTTGCATCGCGTTCTCCGTGAAAGGCAAATTTGGGATCCGCAGCTGCTGAAATCGAGACTCGTGACAAAATTGGATACGAATGTCGAAGTTTTCCAATACGCAACTGGAAATATGAGTCCTTTACCCGCCAGGGATTATTGCGTCTTAAGGTTAATAACGCTCCTTCTTATCAAAGTATTATACAGATAATACGTAAAATATAAATTCTTGTTATATATAAACAAGGTCATCATCTGTAATTAAATTTATTTCACTGCAAACGAATCACGAATAAATCGATACTTTCGCTCGCAATTATTACGATTTTAATTAAATTCTAGTCCTAAATACTTGCTCAGATAACAAACGATGATAACTAAATTGTGTGATTACGTCCTAAAGAAAAGATAAAAGCTAATTATGTGTTGATGTCTCGATTGCGCAGATCTTGGAGAAACGATCTTTCCAAAGGTGGATGTGTCATTGTAGAAACATCCGTTGAACATCCCGATGCTCCAGTGATGCTTGGAGGAACCCGCGGCATTGTTCTTGCCTCGCGTTATCTTATCGAGCCGTGCGGAAGTGGCAAGTCGCGTATAATGCATCTCTCGAGGGTCGACACGAAGTAAGTGAAACTCCTTGACGCTCGCTAAATTTTCTTACAAGTATCCGTTCGTTGGAAACGGCACATATTTTGCAAACAAAAGCGAACGAGCTATTCTATTTATTTTAATGTTGTTATTATTTTCGCAAATGCACACTGATAAATTACTTTCTATTAAAAATTATTTCTATCAATTTGTATTAAAAATTTCTATTAGATTTCTATTAAAAATTACTGTGCCAAAACAGTATTCTGATGCGATGTTTGTCGATACGTATAAATGACCCCTAAATATCGTAAACATTATTTCCCTATATTTGTACTGCGTTTTAACGGTAATCATTCTTTGTTGACAAACATCGCATCAAAGCACAGTTTTGACACGGTAATTTTTAATAGAAATCTTTCTCAGTACATTGATTTAATTTACGTTCGTTCATTAATACAAATGTGACGTTTTCAGAGGGCGCACTCCTGAATGGTACAACAAAAGCTACGGTCACATCGCTGCTTTACATCTGAGCAAAATCCGAAATTCCTTTAAACACACAACGGACGGCCCCGAGAGCAAAGTCTGAGAGAAGCTTACCGTGCAACAAAATGAGTTGCACGGTATCAAATTTCACGTGGAAAGCGAGATCGACAATGACAATTACGATTACCAGTCGAGCGAGGTGACGCAGAATCCCGCTTTTCTCCAACCGCCCTCCAAGGAAGACTGACACGAAATTCAAACTCCGACTACCGACAACACGAACCCCGAAATCTTCATCTGATCGACAATTTCGAAAACGGGGGAAATGGAAATAGATATCGGGCGACTCTATACGTCAAGTAGTCAATTCGATAGTATCGTGGTGTGATATAACTAACATTAAAATGATAGCATTTATGCATTGGCTTTGAATGCATTCCAAATAAAAAAATATTGATAAGAGTAAAACTATCCTATCCGTTCGAGCGTTTAACGTGTTTCGATGTCGAAGATGCTTGATCAATATGTCGAAAATTCTTGTGTCAATATGTTAAGCGTTTTGTATTACCGATCACCGTTGATTCGCAATTTTTGTAGGTAAAGTTCGGAGTAATCAGATAGCAGGTTGTACTAATCAGTGCCGAAATTTAACTTATTGTGAATAAAAGGAAATTATTTAAATTTGATCTACGGTTACAAATACTGTTGCAAATGTGTATTTTAGAATTTTCATTCGTACGTTGTAGTACAATATTTTGTTTCAAAAACTGTTCCCGTGTTACTGTTAATCTTTTTTATTGAAAATAAAATTGGACTTATGATTAGGACGTTTATTAGATACATTTGTTATTTTCATTAACGTTTGAATGGATGGGAATGTAATAAAACAGTTTTGTATGTTACGGTCGTTTCTTGAAGTTTTGTATGTTTAATCAATGTTTTTTTTATTTTGTTAATGACACTGTAAATTTTTATTAGAAAATTAATAATTCGTCTTGCAGTATTAAGAAATATATATATGTATATTTTATATATATTATATATATACAATAAAAGTGCCGATTATGTTTATGATAATTTTAAGATTAGAATGTTATAAAATTGTAATATAGTAGATAGAGTTAACCGTTGTATTTGCCTCATATATTTTGATCGAAATCAAGAATTGATATCGACATGAACAAATAATTGTATATTTTCTAATCAATGATATTTCTAATGTAAAATAAATTGTTTTTGAACAAACATTTTATCACTCAATGCAGCAATTACAAACTGTCAAAGCAATATTTGAGTAATATTTACTGCTTTTATATATCATTTTATTAAATGACAAAAAACATAATTACATTGCAAAGAAAAAATTTAGTTTTCATATACATAAACCATTGCAATTTTTTAAATGTAAATATAAAAGTCCTAAATTCATTTATAAAACTATACAATATACTCTACAATCTTTTAAAAATATGTTTGCATTAAAAGCAAAAACTTTTTAAATTCATAATCCTGTATTCAAGTACACAAATCTTGAAATATTTGACAACAAAATTTCAGTATTAAAATTTATTTAATGCAATTATATTAAGAAACAATAAATAACGACAATCTAATAAACGTCCTTATTGTGTTTCAAAATTATAATTCATAGCGCGTGTACAAAAAAGATGAAGTTCCCAATTGGTCGTCGCATACACTATGTTACCTGAACTTTCATATATGAATTAAGAATTGTTAGTGCATATTTTACACGACTCATTACATAATTATACACTATATGTAAACAAAATCCCTACCCCTGATGTGTTCAAAGATATGATTCAATCGAGAATCAAATAAACAAAATTCAATTTAATATCTTTTTGTTGTCAAATAATCTCTGTATTTAAACGTAATGCTAGTCACTTACATTGGTTTAAAAATAAGTAAAAGAAAATTAATGATAAATATATAAGTGTATAGATTTTTATTCCGTGGCGTTATACATATGAGTATCTATCAAGATTATATATGTATTTATATTCTTATGAAAATAGATAAATATATATAAATAAATAAATTAAAATATATAAATACATATATTTTTTTTTATTTATTAACGTCGCAAATATTATATATTTTTGTGTCCAGGAGCCAGTAGAATTGAGGTATGGAAACAAGAATGTTTCTTTATGCGCGTAATATATCTTTATTCTTGTAATTCATGTTCAGTGAAGTTGTATATATGTATATGATATATTCATTAAAAGATGTGTTCTTATTGTTACATATCATAATTTTCCTATCCCTTTTCAATAAATTTTCAAACTACTTTAATTACATGAAACATACATAATAATGCAGATATAATCAAGTAAAATTTATTAAATCCCAAATTGTAGTATCTTAATTTTTTGCATCAAATCATAGTTAACTAAGTATTCACATAAGGAGAGCTGAATTATTTCTTCGTTATTTGGTAGTATATTTAAAAAACTTCAAATATTATATAATATAATAT
>JABFQC010002087.1:0-17052 GCA_022817085.1 Psilanteris sp. ZL-2020
CCGATAGGCGGGAGGGGGCGTTGATTGCCAGGAGCACTGGACTTTGCTTTTGCATTTTGCACCCAAGACAAGTTCGCTCGATAGGTTCGCATCTTCGTCCGTTCGGGTTCAAAGTTCATACGGAGACCGCGCCAAGGGCTTTCTTCGTTTCGGAGCCGTTCGTTTCTTGAATTCTCTTCTACCGTTAGATCCACGCGGAATGCGTCGACTTTGTAACGAAAAATCCAAATTGACCGCACGCCTTGGCTACGCTGCCACGCTCTGACACGATACCATTACGGAGCAAAGTTCAATGTCACGCGCTGCCAAGACACGCGAGCATTAGCTATCTTTCGCACATCGCACTTTGTTATGTAAAAGTTTCACTTATGCGACAGATAGGTTGGAGTCGCGTTATGTAGCAGCGCGCGCTATTATGTCGGCTAATCAATCGACGAACTGATTGGTTCGCGTCGCGCACCAGATTCACTGCAGTCACGAAACTGCGAAAAGTCAAACGAACGTTCACCGCTCGATTTGATTTGCGTTGAGCGTGCACGCGACACGGCTTTCGGTTTCGTTTTACATTTATGACTCGAAAGACGTATTTATCTTGTTTGTTTTCTTTTCGTCGTTTTTTTATTGGCGGACAGAAACCCTGCACGAAGCGAATTGTTTGTCAAGCTAACTATTTAAACATTCATTTCTTTGAAACTTTATGCTTTTTGAGTCTCGAATTGTTTTGTATCGCCATTCGAACGGGATTTTCTCAGGGAAAGTTAAATGATATTAATAACTTGATATATTGAATTTTTATGGAAACGGATTTTGTATATATAAGATCGAAAATCCAACCACTCATTTCTGGTTATTTTGTCGTTGATAATGTTCGAAGAATTAAAGTTGTGATTCATATAATATTTTAAATTTCCTTAATTCTTATACAATCTTTATTGATATCGCATTAAAATCGTGTATACAAATTTGAGTATTAATAAATGTTAGGTAAATAATTTTGCTTTAGAAACGATTTAAAAGATTTGAAATGTGATATATTTTAATTGTTCAATAATGTGTGTAGGACTGTTGTATTATTTTATTTTCATTTAATTTAAATCAAGTTCACCTATATCAATCAGTCTTTATATAAGTTCATATTAAGAGAATAAAAAATTATCAAAATATCAAATCAAAATCATACTATATGACGTTTATAATAATTTATTAATATTTTTTCTAATAAAATGAAACGAACAATTCTTTTTTTCTTTTCTTTTTACGAAAAAAATATTTTAAACATGTTATAACAATTTGCAAACTATATTTATCAAACAATTCATTTTTTCAAAATTTCTAAATATATAATACACTTTTTCAAGCCATTAACATGTACTATGCATAACTTACAGCATTAATTTATATCATATTATACTTTAGCAATTTTAGATACAATTGTTTTCTCTAATAAAAAATGAAATTTATTAAACATAGAAAGTTATTACATTAACAAAACAAAAAATAGTACAAAAATAAATTATTAAAATTCAATATTAATTTTAAATTGAATAAAAAGAATATGTTGTTTTTCACTTATATTTAATTTGTACGCAAACTTACAATACCTATATATATTTATAAATAAGTTTATTATATTAATATATTTCTAAGTATTTGAGTAATTAAAGAGTTTACTTAAAAAATTAAACCATCGACTCAGACACAAATGAACTTTAGACTTTTGGAATTAGTTTTATGAGTTGTTGACTGTAATTTGTAATATTTGTAAGATATTATTAATTGAATATACAATACAAATTTTCTTCTTTTTTCTCATTATCATTTATGTATTTATATACATTTTATCAATATTTACTTAGTTAATTTTAATACGTTAATATTTTCTTTACATATTGCTTAAATAATAATATTTTTGAAATTTCTAGAGACAAGCAAAGATAAACTAATTAAGAAAAAGTACTATAATATTTTTGTCAAATCTTTTGCTCTAAGTACGTGATTTTTGTGGTGCAAACAAAATTATGTAACAACAATTATCAATTAATTAAAGCAGTTAATTTCAATGATTTGTTATTTTGAACAGAATAAAATTTTATAAAAAGAAAATAAACAGAAACACATAACAGAAACTTTGTTTCCTTTGCCAATTACCTATCACTACTTAATTTTATTAACATAAATAAGTTAAAACAACGTTTTAGTACCTTTGGTACCTGCACTAGACATTAACAGTAATTAAATGGATTAGTTATGGTAATTAAAGAAGAGTTAAGATATTTTGTAATAAATCACTGTTATTTCGATTTTTTAAATCACTATTATAATATAACAGTTATGACCAATTAGCAACTTGATAGATTAATTACAATTAATTATATTTTTAAATTAAATAAATTTAACTTAATCAACAATATTAATAAATGAATATTTCAATCTATACTTTCATTTTATTTAATGACCGCATATGATATTTTAATGAATTAATAATTAAATATATATACTTTCTCAATAAACGAGTATAATATAATTTCATTACATAATCAATCATTTATTCATTTACAATAACAGTCTTTATGGTGAACTACATCAATTCAGCAAAAGCAGTTCAGCATTCGGTTCTTGTATTTTCTCAACCAATATATGACTTTCGCTGACTTTTCTCTTATTCTCCATCTCAAAAATTAAAAAAAGAAAAAAATACAAAATAAAATTAAAGAATAAAAAAAAAAAAAATCGAGGTCAACAAAACGGAGCATGAGCTCACCTTATCATCATGAAGCACACTCAACGTTGATAATGACAACACTTATCAACGCTTCTGGTGTTTACTCCAATTTGATATTCATACGGATACCAATAATTATCATCGGCGCGATTATTGGCAGACCAAATATTACGCAATTGCTTTGCGACACTCCCAATTCATTTACTTTCTAAAATGCGACAGACGCGCGATCTTACAGCATCTCGATTTAACCTCGCGGGTCAAGCCATTTTCGTTAATCCCAGAAATCGCGTCGATAGTTCGCCGTTCTTCTCCGGCGTTGCAAGGTCAAAGGTCCGCGTGCAATCAACACGTCACACTTTGCTCAACTCGTGCAATTAGCTCGCGCGCCTCCAAAACCGAGCGATAATTACAACGATGTGCTAACGAACCGCAACCGACGGCGTTGCATTTCCTACGCTAATTTGCCGGCCGCGTATATGTTAATTCCGACGGCGGTTTTAGCGCGCAGCATACCACTTCGAAATTCATGTCTCGTGAAGCGTTGATAGATTTCAATAATCACGTACTTTTTTTTCGCGTATTAAATCGGTGCATTAAACGCACTGCCGGTACGTGGCGGACTTTGGACGGCGAGGATGCAATTGCTGCAGAGAACCTTTTACGCAGAGAGTGACCTGCTACTTAAATTCGCTAAGAAGCTTATATGTGATTAATAAAACACTTCGTTTCAGTCACTCGTTTGGAATTGAGAAATTATTTCGGATCGTAATAAGCAAAAAGCCGCAGATAAAAAGTTGACATTGGGAAAAACACGAGCGTGCTTTTGGAACGCATTTTTTTATTTTGTTTTTTCTTTCAAATGAAAGTAGTCAGACGAGACTGCGATTGTATATTGTAAAACGAAGGCAACGACGTTGTTTTGTAACGACTGGGTTTAATCTTCGTTGCTAATCGAATGTTACAGTGACTTCACGGGTAATTAATGTGAATGCGTAAAGTTGTGATTGAGGTCGAAGGTCAAGTGGATGGCGTTTAAAATGTTAATATATACGGTCTTATATAGAAAATTGTGCCCCGTAATTTTATCCGCGTTCCAGTTAATTTGCGCGGTTCCTTTTTTTTCATTTGAAATTAAGTGATTTATTTGAATGATATTTACTTGCACTTGATTTCAATTAGCAGGACTATAAAAACCTGCAAATAAAAATCGATAATTGGTATTAAAAGTATTTGTATCAGACGTGCGTTTCAACGCGTAAATCGTTGACATTAGATCAGATGTCAGTCGACGTTAGTTCATTGTTTTCAACGATTATAAATTGTTAATTTATTATCAATAGATCATTGAATTACACGTGACGTTGACTAATGTATCAGATTATATAATGCATCATATGCTATTCATTATGTCATAATGAAACAAATATATGGTCTTTTCGAGTGAGCAGTGTTAGATTAGATTTCAAATCGTTCAATTAAACTTGACTGTCGAATTTCGGTTTTGTCTTGATTTTTTATTTTATTGTGTTTACTATCTAACTCTATAGATAGTTGATACTGCTCGAAGGAATTTCATCCGGAAATTGTATGACTATTGTCGCACACAATAGACTTTGTAATTCAATCGCGGTTAATGTTCATTAGACGCTAATGCACTTGTATATCTGCCATTAAAACTAATTATTTTTCGCAGTATTTAAATACAATGGCTTTGTTGATAGCAATAAGTCAGTCGATTAAACGTCCAACAATTGCTTCCAAATTAGTCATATCAAAATCACGTTGCATCAATTTGAAATAAATTGTATAAGCTATCGATGTACTATTCGAAACTTTTATATCTGGGCATTTAAAATTTCGACAACGTCTGACCTGTCTTCCAGTCGATGTCATTATCAGTACATCAAAGCTTGGGATTAATAACTCGATTGCAAGACGCAATGCATTTATCGAACATTAAAATTACGTTCGTGGTTATTTCCTTTATGTCTTTGTTTTGTCGTTTTTCCTCTCCTTCAACGGTCAGAATCTTTTTATAGTTTCTCGGGCAATTATTCCGGTCGCATCAAACGAAGAAAAATGCTCGTTAAAAATTCTAATGCAATGTTTCTTGTTTGCGTAATGCCGTTCAATCTATCACATTTATCGGCATCGCGTAGTTTGTCGGTTCTGATGAAGATCGACTTTATTGATCCAAAAGCACACATTTGATATCGCGATAACTATTACGTGCAAATAAATTGATCTAAATATATCAGCGTTCGCGGAGGTACGCAGAGAATTGCAAAAGACGACCATAATTGTTCCCTTCAAATGGGTTGTTATATGTAATTGTCTAATGACAACAAAATAAATGCTGTTGGAGCATTTTTGTATTTCGTTCACTGAAAACGACTTGCATTTGCTCTAGAAAGAGCACACATATTCTGTGAGCTGGTCAAGCTACTTGACACGGTTGTGTCATGGTCTTATGCATTTAACAATTATTATTATTATTATTGATGAACCCAACATTAGAACATCCGTAATCGATTTTATTTCACATTGCATTACATTTAATATATTTATATTTAATATTAAAATATTTAAATAACGTTAAATCTTTAAGATAAACACGAATTAAATTAAATACGATTAGTGTGTATTTGTAGTATACCATATTATTGTAATATACACATTTTGAATATCAATTATTTAATCAAATTAAATTAATATACGTGTACAATCATATCTGTGTTATATTAAACCTAAGAGCATACTCTGAACCTTCACAATGTCCACAATGCTTAGTATTTAAGACGTTGCAAGTGGTTAGAGCATTAAAAGTGTGGTTTTTCGTTACAGTTGCATTAATCTGCTTTGAAAAGTAAAAAACAAATCAATCGAAAGAAAGACACGAAATCTAATTTGAAAAAAAATAATAATAATAAACTAAGCGCGTCCTGATAAGAAGCCACCATGATCGTGGAGGACAAACAGTGAGTTGGTGTAATTTTCCACGTAACCTGTCGTTATGTTCATGTATAGTTAAATCCTGCATGTCATTACTTTATCACGGCACTGTGTGCTTTATATAGCTGCACTTTTCGTCTCCATCCAGCATTAACACGTACACCGCTATGCTAATCACAAACAATTCATTACAATAAACCGCTTCCAACGTCAAACAGTGCTTTGACTAATTGGAGCCAGGTATTCGCGAGTATGACTCGAAAGTTGAAACCGATATACTTTGCGGGGATTCGCTTAAACACCTATACATAATCAATCCCATTCCTTCATCGCATGCATCTGTCTCCCTACAATATTATTCACAGGCGTTAGCTGGATGCGACGAGCTAAATACCTCGTCAACCTTTTCGTATCATCTTAGGCGCGTTTTTGAACTTTGACCCGTTCCTGATATACGTGAACAACCACTGTTATAGAGGTTGTTCATCGCTCGGAAGCAATAAAGATTGTTACTCAGTGTGGAAGAAAAGACAAAAGAGTCAAAAAGATAAGATATTATACTAAGATAAAAAAGACATAGTCAATTTAACCAAACGAATTAATAAATACCAAATATTTTGGTTCGTATAATTTTATAATAGTTAAAGTAACTTGTTTTTTAGTGTTCACGAAAAACGACTATTGTACTTAGGCTGACGTAATCATATATTTTTTTTCAGTGTAATTGTATCCGATAATCTGATGAACTTTCGAATTCGAACTTCCGAATAGAGGTAGACTGCAGATTAAATAAACACGACGCTGTAGATTATATACAGTAACGTAACTTAGACCGATCAAAGTTCAGCGAGATAAGTTCGTACTCGTGGTGTAATATTAAAGATTGTAACAAATTTCGTGCGTAAAGAAATTTGTGTTGGGATTAAAAGCTGAATGGGAATCACCATTTGATTGGGTCAGAACGAAATTCAAAATATTAAGTGGATTAGATCTACTTATTTGGAATAGTTTTCTTCCGAGTATAAGTAATAGGTTGCGAATAGGATCAATCAGCTTTCGTCAGCGGTACCTTAACCTTGGAATAACAATATTATATGTGTAGTAACAATATTAAATACCATTGCAATTGTTCGAAACAAGTTGTATATACAAGAGGCATCTTGAGAAAGCTCGTATCTCTTTAACTATATATTGTATGGAGCATGTTCATGTGTACCATTTACTGCACAATTGATATGCGAATGGCGAACAGTTTTTGCATGATCAATTTTCTTAATCTGATTATGAGCCTCGATTCAATCCCTTAGAGGGATTGTATGTTTGTGTCGATGTGCGGTAGAACTTTTGTAACGTCCATGTTTGCGGAACATGCTTTTGACCAATGCTTAAAACGGAAACAAGAATAGGTTCACTAAAACTTTTATTTATTAAATTTATTAATAATCTTTGTAAAAGAATTAAATGACTTGTACTATTAATTGTGGATTTTATATATCTCAAGGTTAATTAAAAATAGATACCATCATATTATTCGTCGTGTTAATTACTTGATATCCGGATTTTATCTCTATAAATAAATCGGTTCTACTTTGGTAGTTTTTTTAAAAAAACGCATAATGTAAATAATGAAAGCCGTTCTAAATTGTTTTATATTCGAGGCAATCTACACGGGTATTCGTTTTTTTAACTTAATTCAATAAGTTTTGTTTATTTGCAAAATATTATCATAAATCAAAAATTCTATAACAATCAATTAAATTTTCTTAAAATCTAAAATACTTGGAAGTTACACAAGTCTTACTTCTATAATTGAATATAATTAATTTAATACTGTAGAATTTCACGTTATGATTATTTTTTGATTATTTTCAGAGAAATGGACGGGTTTTGGATTGCTGGCGCCATTCATGCGATTAAAGCGCTGTCTTATCTTTATGACCTGATAACATTTCCGGTTTATTTGCTACTGCAACGGCCATGGGAAAAACGCAAGGCCTCTAGGAGAATCAAGGCCAAACCTATTTTTAAGGATGATAGTTCGGTTACTTACAGGAGTGTCGATTCTCCTGGAGTTATGCACACCACTTTGGTCAGGGAAAAGATTGAAACCATGGAGATGATGCTCAAGTGGGTTGCAGAAAAGCATAAAGACAGAAAATGCCTTGGTACCAGACAAATCCTGGCTGAGGAAGATGAATTGCAGCCTAATGGCAGAGTTTTTAAAAAGGTATATACTAAAATAATTGTATACTATATTCAACATTTTAATCATTTTTCATACAGTGTAGTTCAAAATCTATTATTTGCATTATAAACAAGATTATGTTTTAAAGATAATTAATAATATCAAGATTTTAAGAATAATTTTGTATTTTATTTATTAATTGTTTATTCGATTTAAGATGTTTAATTTAAAAGCGTTTATATTATTTATACTAAAAATCTATTTTTATATATATTATTATGTAAATATAAAATACAAGAAAATTTATTATTGTCATATAACTAATCACTTTAAGATAAATAATTACTCTTAAGAGAAATAATTTAATTAAATATATGTTATTGTTCACAATTATATAAGATGAAACAAAAACAAATATTTCATTTTAATAGCATGCTCAAAACATTTAATGGTATTTCAAAGTAATATTCCAGGTTACATATTCATGTATAACAACATAAAAATTATTTAACATATTGAACAAGTGGTTTTTATTGTTTTTAAAGACCTCCTGGTAGTAAAATAATTTTTTTATCTTTTAATTAATTCAAGTACTCAGAATGTATAAGAGAAAACATAAAAATACTGCAATATTTTAAACATAAACATGCATTAAATATTGTTCAAAAATAATAATAAAACTGAAATAAATAATTCTTTATAGTAAAACATTAGTTTTCATCTATAATTTACTAAGAGCATGAAATAATACATTTTTCATCAAATTATTACATATTTTGCTTATAAATTTATTAATGTGAAATTACTTCCTCCCTAATTTTTGCATAATAATAAATTATTTTTCTTGTATTTATATGTATTTTTGTCTGCATAAAAATTATATCAAATCCTTTTTTTTATTTTTAATTTAATAATATATTCATACTTTTCAGTACAAAATGGGAGAATATAAATGGAATACTTTTTCTGAAGTGGAGAATATGGCATTTTCTTTTGCTCGAGGGATGAAGGAATTGGGCCTTACTAATCACAAAAATGTAGTTATTTTTGCGGAAACTAGAGCTGAATGGATGATAGCAGCACATGCTTGTTTCAAGCAAAATCTAACTGTTGTAACTATTTATGCTACTCTTGGAGATGAGGGTATAATACATGGCATCAATGAAACTGAAGTTGACACTGTAATTACTAGTCATGACTTATTACCTAAATTCAAACGAATTTTACCAAAAACAGTAAATGTGAAAAATATCATTTACATGCAAGATCAATTAGTTCCCACTAACACAAGTGGTTTTAAAGTAAGTACATATTAATTAGGCCATACTCATTTTAATGCTTAAAAATATATATATCAATTTAATCAGTATTATAAACACTAATTAAATTTTAATTATTAATGACTGATCGCAAATAAATTAAAATTATATTTATATATATTGAATGAAAAAATACTAAAAATACTTAATTTAATGTTGTTAAAAATTAAATATATTAATAACTTTTTTATTAATGATATAATATTTTTTAGGATAATATAAGATTTTTGCCATTCGACGAAGTTATAAAGACAGGTAGCACGTCGAAAACAAGCTTCTCGCCACCAAAGGCCGATGATACAGCGATCATCATGTATACATCTGGATCAACTGGTGTACCGAAAGGAGTTCTTCTTTCGCACAGAAACATGATAGCTACACTGAAAGCTTTTTGTGATGCTGTAGTTATTAAGCCGGACGATGTGTTTCTTGGTTATCTTCCGCTTGCACACGTTTTCGAACTCCTTGCTGAAAGTGGTTGTTTCTTAAATGGAGTTCCTATTGGCTACAGCTCACCCCTGACTATGATTGACTCTAGCAGTAAAATAATGAGGGGTTCTAAGGGTGATGCAAGTGTCCTTCATCCCACTTGTCTTACAGCAGTACCAGTAAGTTTATTGAAAATATAAATGTTTAGAAAACAGTATTCTTGATTATTATACTCATGAATAAATTACATATCAAAAGGTTAACTTTCATATTTGTAAATTATGCCTAAAAAATGATATTTTACATGTATACTATTATATTCCGTTTCTTTATTTAAAAAAAAAATTATTTTTCAAACATTTATACATCGAATTAATATTTTTATTTAAATATATGAATTATGATTTTTTCAGTTAATTCTTGATCGAATTTCCAAAGGAATAAATGAAAAAGTCAAGAAATCAGGACCTTTTAGACAAGCTGTGTTCAATTTTGCTTATCAATATAAATTGAAATGGATGAAAAGAGGCTATAATACGCCCTTATTTAACAAGTACATTTTTGGAGCTGCAAAGCAAGTACTTGGTGGCAAGGTCAGACTCATCCTTTCGGGCGGTGCTCCACTCAGTCCTGAAACTCATACTCAAGTTAAACTTTGTTTGTGTGTCACTGTTACCCAGGGATATGGCCTAACGGAAACTTGCGCTTGCGCCACAGTGATGGACAGTACGTTCTTATTTTGATCATTTCATTTTGAATAGATATTGAACATGTTTATGTATGTCTAATAATAGAAGAGATATATATACTTTAATAATACTTAAAACATTATTCACAAATCAATAATACCACTAGCTATAAAAATTAAAAATGTCAAATTATCAATGTTTTGTTTTAACCTATCATTTCAGAATTAGAAATTTGGAAAATGAGTTTTTTCGATACTTTTCATATTTGCATATTATATCACACTTAATTCTAAACTGTGAATATTAAATTTAGACATTACAAAAGAAATAGAAAAACAATTTACTGTAAGATAGTTCAATATTATAATTAATCTTCTATTCACGTTACAGCTTATGACAGAAGTACTGGGAGAGTTGGTGCTCCTACTACAGTTTGTGACATTAGATTAGAAAGTTGGGAAGAAGCTGGTTATCGAATCACAGATAAGCCGCATCCGCGAGGTGAAGTAGTGATCGGAGGAGAAAATGTTTCTGCTGGATATTACAAACTTCCAGACAAAACCAACGAGGACTTTTATCAAGCAGATGGCAAACAATGGTTCCGCACAGGAGACATTGCCGAATTTCAAGAAGATGGTTCTATTAAAATAATAGGTATTAAATTACATTATATTTTATTCATTATTATAATTACTCTATATATTACACATTCTTGGAATAATATAAACTTTTCCTTTCTGTATGTCCAATATTCTAATTAACAATATTTTAAAATATTCTTGCAGACCGAAAAAAAGATCTTGTGAAACTTCAGTTCGGAGAATATGTGTCACTTGGCAAAGTAGAATCAGAAATGAAAACATGTCCACTCGTAGAAAATATTTGCGTATATGGAGATGCCAGAAAAGATTATACAGTGGCACTTGTTGTACCTAATCATCATAGTTTAGAAGAAATAGCAATGAATCTGGGAATTACATCTCAATTTGAAGAACTATGCAACGATTCGCGGTTGGAAAAAGCCGTTTTAGACATTTTGGTAGAACATGCCAAAAAATGTAATAATTGTTATCATTATTCTTATCTAACATTCATATTTAATTATATTTCTTTCGCATAAATTTGTTGTCCCTTATGAAAAGTATTTTCATTTCAATTTAATAAATGTTGTAAATAACTTAATTTTCTATATCTTAATTTTTTAGATAATTTTGTTCATTATATTATTTCTTAAATTTATTATAGACAAAATATTTCAATATAATTAAATAAAACTTGTTATGAATGAAACTAACATGAAAATAAAAGCCATTTATGTAATCATAATGTTTAAATATTTGTAGGTCAACTGCAAAAGTTCGAGATCCCCGGTGCCGTTAAACTGTGTCCGGAACAGTGGTCCCCGGATATGGGACTCGTAACAGCTGCTTTTAAATTGAAAAGGAAGGCCGTCCAAGAGCGTTACCAACACGAGATCAACCGGATGTACGCTTCGTGATACGAGCGAGAGAAGTGCGCGGTGCGAAAAAAACTTTAAAGCGCGCGCGCATCAATAAACCTAATTTGAAATGTACGACGTATCGGTTCCTGAACTGACATCGTGTTCCCCAACGTCCATCAAAAGTATTGTTATTATTCTGGTATACTAGTCCTTAAATGCGAGTAGTGGCGACTCAAAGGACACGCCTAAGAATACTGATAAAAGAATTTTGTACATGTTTTTGATCGTTATTTTTGTGCAAAAGCTTTCGAATGGACGTTATATTCGACGGATAACGAATCCAGGATATTATCGATCGTTGTTAATACTATTAGGTTACTCGCACTCTTATCTCAATCAAATTAATGAGCGAACCGTTTCATATAATTTATTTATTCGAACAATTACGTTCTCCACAGATCCAATTTTTTAAAGGACTTATCGCGTGAATTAGTCCTAAATTTATATCGAGTTGTTTAATTTTTGGGCATATTTCATTGTTAATTCAAACTGTTAGTTGTGAAGTTCCCATTTGTCGCGTGCGAATTATATTGTAAGATAATAGAATGTACATTGTTTTATGAATGCTATCTTTTTGCGTTATAAACTGCAACAGAATGGATCGTGGTTCGAAATATAGTGGACTTGTTGCTATCTAGAATTGTATGTAACAGAAAAAGACAAAATTTGTCTGCACTAAAATCGTTGTCCCCTCTCCTTCGACTTTATATTATTATTTTGTAAAACTATAATGGGAAAACATTTCAGCACATGTATGCATATTAAACCCCTTTCGAACTCGGGTCATGCAAATCCAAAATGCATTATATAAACTTGAATAAAATTCAGTTTTTAAAACACTTGAATCTTAGGACGTTCTGAACTCGAATTCATCGTATGTTCGTGTGAACAATTACATTTGAGTATTTATTACTGTGTAATGTATAAAAATATCGGTCCATCTGGTGGGGTTGTGTGCATCGTTGATTTGTAAATAATTTTTAATTTACACTCTCAATTGTGGCAATTCAATGTTTCTATATGTAATATTAGCACTTTTTATTCGGCAATGAAATTTATTCTTTCATTCGTCTCGTGATCAGCTGTGGTACAAAATAAAGATTTTGTATTGCCTGCATTGCAAGTTATTTATTTTGAAAACTTTACTTATGTTTCTTTTTTGTAAGTATAAAGTTGTAACTCCTGTTTGATTATGGTTTGTGATTGTTTAAATACACTACACATACCATAGCAAAAAATATCATTGTCGTTACTTTATAGGCGTTATATTAATTAATTACTCGTTGATACTGAATGTAAATATAGAACATACGAATCGTACCAGCCTACTGAAATCTTATATTTGTATTGGTTAATACTTATTTCACTGATGCAATTGGTGCTAAAATATAACTGTTTTCTGTTTTTTTTTTTTTTCTTTCTGTGTTGGCAATTTTGGAGTCAAAGAAAGCCTTACTTACTTTATCTGTTAAAAATGCAATATTGCTTTGAACATTTGGTGATGTAGAGTTTATGAGACTTTGTGTTCTATAATTGAATACGATTGTATAATTATTTGGATATTTATTTATAAATTATACGAAATGCAAAAGACTTACAGTTTTATCATTACTACGACCTGTAAAGCATAGGGTATATTATAATTTCTAGTTACTATTTCATATATTATATACTGATTTGATTATTATTTCACATTATGTAAATAATATTGTTTTTTTTAAAAAAAAGTGCTATAAACAGCAATTAATATATATTAAATTTAAATTATAACATAAATATATTAAATTATTATTTTTATTATAAAATTATTTAAATTATATTATATATAAATATTTAGAATTATATTAAACTTATTATGTGTATTAGCATTGATTTACAAAAAAAAGTTTTTTTTAATAATATAATATATATTCGTAATTTTAGTATTCATTTATTTGTTTATTTAAAATTTAAATAATGTAAAATTGATCCTTATGTATCACTTTTTTGAAATAGTTTGTAAAATGTTTAATTAAAACATATCGTTTATTTTTTATGTAATTTTATTTACCTATTATCATAATAAATTTTTCTGAAAATGACATTTTAAATTATTATATATATATTAATTTATAATAAAATCAAATAACTAATATAAAATAATTACGTAATAATGCTTCATTGCCTGTTCGTAAACCAATGAGAGATTGTAATTTTATAAATTCATATATGATTGGTTGCAGTGTAATAAGAAAGGGCCAATCACAAATCCGTTCTTTTAAATTTGAAGATTTACCGCGAAAGTAGTTTTCATTTCATTTTATTCGCGTAATTTACGAAACGTTAAACTTTATTAAGACAACAATGACAAGTAAAACCGGTAAAATTATAGCTTCTGTACCTCATTTTTCGAAACTGTGTGTCTTTAATTGTCAACCACAGTTTGAAAGAATAAAAAATTCTATTTGTAAAACTCAATTTCATGCAAATGTTCTTACGTGCAGGTAAAAATTGTTTTTTCCTTCAATCACTTTATATTAATATACTAAATAATATATAAAATAATATGAATGTTATAAGTAACTAAAATATTAAGTGTACGTATTCATATATATTTTTAGATATGTTATTAATGAATTACCAGATACAATTGGAACGCCCACGAAGAATGGATTCATTCTAATTATAAGGGGTGACTTTAATGAGATACAGAAAGTTAAACATTTTTTAAAAAGTATTCATGTTGATGTAAGTTATGTGAACTATAATCTCAGAAAGTGGAATACATCATGTATTAAGTATTCATGTGACACCAAACATTTTCATTTATTTCGTCACGTATTGCGTTTTGTTGCAGCGTAAATTTACATAATAATAATGAATTTAAAATATAATCTAATATATTATGTTGTTACTAAGTTACATCTATTTAACATTTATTAATATTTTATTTTAATCATATTTTTGTCAAATAATCATTGATGAAATTTATTATTTATTTAACTATATTGAACTATATTTAAATTTAGAGTGATTAATATCTAATAATACGCATAAAATTTTGTTATTTATTATATTATTTTTTTAATGAATTTATTAAGATATTATTTATATAATAAGAATTTATTTATTCCCTACTATCATAAATATCATGAGATATTCACAAAATATCATACAATTATCTATTGTCCAATTTTACAAAAAAATTGACAATAGATATGACATTGATATATTATGAATATTGTATAATATTTGTGTTAGTAGGGTTAAGATAATATTAAATGTAAATATGATATTGGATAGAGAAATATGTACATATAATGCGAGATGTTTATTACCATTACATTTGAATGCTAATATAGTTTAGCTCAGAGGCACCTGTAACATTAGGAGAATATGAATCATGTTTAAAATATACAATTGAATTTAAAATGGTTTCTTCGTGGGATAAAATTGGCAATTATTTTATTTATGAGAAGAATTGTTTACAAAATGATATCAAAGAAATTTCAGCTATTAATTTGGACATTTTAGTTACATGTACGACAAACTTCCTATTGTATATATATATATATATATATATATATCACCAAATTTTACTTTTGAAACAAAATTCATATCATGTTTTTAGGTGATGAAATTTTAATTGATACCAGTCCTCTGATTTTAAGAAAATTTATATTAAAATTAGAAGATATTGTAGACTCAAAAGTTGCGCAGAATTTTTTAATAAATCCTGACGGAATTATAGATATTAAATATATAAAGCACATTCCACTATTTGTTACTGTTATTCCAAGGTATTAATTATTATATTTATTATTAATTATTATTCTATATATTAGACAAAATAATTTTATTTCATGAATGATACATACAGTATAAAAATAAAATTAAGACAATGATTTAATTTTGTTGTTTTTTTGAATAGTTTACAAAGAGCTCGTATTATTTCAATTTCTAAACGTATACCTAAGGATTGTCCATTTCTAACTTATTCTGACATTTGTAGTCATTGGAAAAATATGGTAATGACAATTTGATTTTTATTTTATATAATTATATGTGTATTATAATATTATTTTATACTATTAATATTTTAATTTTTAGTATGGTTTCTTTCTACCTAAAAACTCAGATGAAATATTTTATTATACAGTAAGCTTTCCTTACTTTCCTAACAAAACGTTTATTTATCCAAATGTATGTGTCTTTAATGCTCCTCCACAAGTGTGTTACGGAAAAATGTTAAATGTTAATTTAAACGAAATCTTTTTCTTTGACTTCCAAAGAACAATTACTCATATTTGTGGACAAAAAGTTGATATAGTCAATCAAGCAAATCTTCCATATAATATAAATGATTACTTTGAACTAAACAACTGTACTCCAAATAATGTAGGCATCTCAATTTTTATATAAATAGAATTCTTTCAAATTAAATGAGATTAGTATCTGATTTTAATGACTTACATTTATTTTCAATTAACAGAGATTAATGACCATAAAGAAAGCTATACAGAAAGAACCATTGTCAGGTAAATTTACTTTTAAAGTTTTACAAGATGATGTTGAAAATAACGAAAACGACTATAAAATACAAAATAATACAAAGTCTGAACAAGCTTTGAAATCGAATAGTGAGACGAAGTCCTCTTTAAATAATAATATTGATACATCTAAATTATGTGGTTCAACTGAATTAAACATTAATAAATCACCCACCAAAAGCTTTATATCTAAAGAACGGTATTCATCTAAAAAACTGATTAATTATAAATCAATTATTCCTAATACTCCACATATTTCACAATTCTTTCAAGAAAAGAAATTTAAGAAAACAAACATAAAAGGACTTAAAATGGTATAGTATATTATTTATTTATAATTATGTTTAAATGATACTATTATTAATAATATATTCAACGTTTATTAATTATATCTAGGGTCAAGAAATAAACAGAAAAAATGAATTCCAGCATATTTCTAAAGTACCACAGTCATTTAAACCTTTATTCAGCAGTGTAGAAATCAAAAGAAAAGATACAGAAACGAACAATAATCAAATTTAAAAGTGTATTTAAATAACTTTTAATTAAATATTAATTACTTAAAATTATATTATATTTATTATATGTATATTGTAGCTTTTATATTAAATAATATTTCAGAAATATGAATCTAGTGGTTTATATTATTTTAATTCAATCAATTATTACACTATGATTATTAAATTTATATAAATTAGTATGATATATAATATATGTTAATAT
>JABFQC010002088.1:0-17051 GCA_022817085.1 Psilanteris sp. ZL-2020
ACATCGAAGAATGTTAAGTGAAATATTTAATAATAAATAATTATATATAATCAATGTAATTAATGTTATAAGTATATATACATATATATTAATAAATTGTAAAAAGCATCGTATATAAACATGTTAGGTCACTATAGTGCATTAAGGTTAAGTCATCGCATCATCTTCCACGATCCGAATGCAATTGTGCACCTCGTTAATGTGAAAGCGAGATTGCATCCGCGAAGAGAACCTGACGTAATCCTTCCTCCGGTCCGGTATCATAGGTAATTATCAATCTCGCAAAATAGTTACATTGTTCGGTGCGAATTGATAGTACTTATGCAAACAAAAAGCATCGCAAACGGAAAGGACTCATTTCAATTGCAATTAGTATTGTTGTACAAAATTAAATGATTGCAAAACAAAAAGGTGAATTAATTATTTTTAATGAACTAAAAATACATTGTTTCTAGCATCAAAATCTTGGAAACCGAATCAGGTTCTGAGATTAATGTCATCAGATGGGGTATATACGATCTGATTTCATGCTACTAATGAGTACAACATTTTTTAACTTTCAAGTCGTTTGCAAGTATTTTAAAAATATTTTACGAATATTGGTTAACATGATTCACTTTAATTTCATTATTTCTTAAACTTAGTTACTTAACTATAATATATAAGAAAGTAATTCTAATTTCTATATAATATTTAGTTTTATAAGGAAGACATTAATTAATTGAATACACTTACTTTAACATTTTCTCCTACATGGAATTCCTGATGATGATGCAGCACTGTTTGATGTGTGATATATTACACTATTTATGTTAATATTGTTGTTATTCAATTATTTTCATTCGTATTATAATATATATAATTATATTATTCATATTTAATGCTAATGTATCAGTATTAGATGTTTTGATAAAGTATATTAATGGATGATCATATTTAATTTATCATATTTAGCATAATTCAAAACATTAAATAAGAATATTAAAATCTTATTTAATATTCCATTAAAAAGGAAAAGGAAAAGGAATACATGAATAATAGTAGTCCATTCTTTAAAAAAACATTTACATATTTATATATATAAAATATAATACAATTTGTTACCGTGTTGATGATAATGTAGTATCATTTAATCGTTAACGTTAAATGTAAACCTAGATCAGTATAAATCTAAGATTTGCTTTCGTTTCGGAAGGATAGAGCGGCTGTTACGTGTACGTAAACGATAGAACTAGAAAAATCTAATTAGCTAGTCGTTCATGTTAGGTATGGCGGGTAGGTATACCTATCGGGATATATCAGATTCATACATAAACCTATGGCTATATACAGGGTCTTTTCTATATACATTTGCTATTCACATAAACTTTCCACGCATACACGCTCGTATCCACGACTTTAGCTCGTCGCGATTCTGGTCACTACCGTTTCACATTAACGACGACGCGGTAGCGCATCCAGTGATCCCGAAAACACCCCGACATACAATACGTACAGAGGCTGTTTTCACGGCCTCATCGCGTTTCCAGCATTAAACGCGCCGCTTGCCCCTTATACGTGCCTCCATAACTTTGGACGTAACTCCAGAAGTCGACTAGATCGCGCCATTCCAAGTCGATTTCTTGCAAAAATAATACGCTTCTCGTCATAAATGGCTTTCGCTTCAGTGTTATTTACAAAAAATATTTATATTTATATGTATATGTATGTATATAGTATATGTAGACCGCAAATAAACAATTATTAAACACTAATACGAAAACATATACATTCTTTATTGCAATAGCTTGGTTGTTTTTCTGTACAAGACGTATTTTTCAAACTTTAATTACAACTTACAGCACAATGTGTGTTCAAACGATAGTATCGTCCAGACGGTAGATTTAAATTAAAGGGTAAAAACATTATCCTTCGAGCAGCGCGCCTCAAACCATCGCAATAATTAGCCGAAGTTTCATCTCGGCGCGTCGAACAATTTCGTGAAAATTCGGTTTGACGAAAAAATGGGTTTTCATGTTCTCGCGTTGAATTTGATGGATTTCATTTTTATAACGTCAGTCAGCGTGAAATAATAAAGTGATATGTTTAGGGAATGTTATACTCGTTAATGTGTGCCGGGACGCTTTTTTAGTTTTCGAAAGCCATTTAAACTTTGCAACAAAATACGCTACTCAGAACGGACGCTCAAAAGAACTCGGTAGAAGTGCGGTTGTTCCAGGCTTGGAACTTTTCGAGGCCGTAGGGCTGGAAACGCCACGAGACGAGAAAAAGGAGGGGCAGGTAGGTAGGAACCCTTGCTCTTCTT
Source organism: Psilanteris sp. ZL-2020 (assembly GCA_022817085.1). NCBI lineage: Eukaryota > Metazoa > Arthropoda > Insecta > Hymenoptera > Scelionidae > Psilanteris > Psilanteris sp. ZL-2020. The sequence goes on from JABFQC010002088.1 coordinate 2,306, forward strand.
GAACCTCTGGAAACCGAAACTTGCGACAATTTAGACACAAATTTGGAAACCGGGTTTTACTCGCGTTTGTACATGGCACGATGACGAAACAGCCGCATATTGCACGTGAGCAAGATCTTGATTTCCGGAGGATTAGATGGGTTCCTCTCACCGAATTGTTCTAATTAATACGTCAAGTAACATTTACGCGTGACACTTTTTTTTTGTGATTGTTCTGGTCATATCACCGACAGTAGAAAGTCTGTCCACACTTCGGCTCGCGCTTTTTCTCTCGCGAAAAAACATTTTTCATACAAATCGTTGATTTTGCTTCAGTCGAAACGAAAAGTTTGATTCAAAGGGTGTGAAGGAATCGCGGAAATGACATACAACTGTGACTCGTGTCGCAAAGAGAGATAGAAACAGTTGGTAGACGACAGAGAGGGAACGAGAAATTGGCGTGAAATTCCCGAGAAGAAAAGGTCACGCGAACGGATAATTGTTGATCCAGGGTTCCGGATAATGGCGGCGCGATTTGCATCGCAAAACTGATATGGTACAGAAACTCGCCGCTCGAAATTATTGATTCCGCGAAGCAGCGTTGGCACTCGTGCCGCTGGTCAACACGCTTCGGCGCGTTTTTGTTTCACGGACGTGCGACGGCTTAGGATTGTTGCAGTGTCGCCTTTTTGGCGGCCGCATTCTATCGGCCTCTTCCGCTTGTTTGCGTTTCGTTCGCATGTCTTTGGACATAGTCGTTCGACTGGCCTACTGTGCTACATATACACATATGCTCTAGTACATTTACGTACAATCGTATCAAATATTAAAATATAACTACAGCATATTAGATACCTAGGAATTGGCTATTGAAAGTTCCTATGTTCTAAAGGTGTAGAGGGTAACGCGACACGGATTCAAATTCACATCGAAAGATCAACGGCGCTGCTGGAATTTCGGTTGTCCTTCAATTTCGTTCAAACAAGCTTCGTCTTCGTTTGATTCTGGGACCACGATCTAAGCTCATTCGATGTAAGACAAGGCGACAAAGCCGACGGTGTATCAATTCCTACGTAGTCACACACACAATTACAGCGTTGTTCGCGGTTATGTACAAAAATTATTATATATTCTCTTCGGGTCGCGCGAACGTCCCCCATCCTGTCAACCTTAGGAACAACGATTCGTGGCCGAAAATTTCGGGTGTTAACAAACCGGGATCCCTGGGTTGCAACGACAACTGCAACAACAATAACAATAACTAGCTCGACGTCCTCGGTTCACCGCGTGAGGTGTTCGATTAAACAAGAACTAAAGGAACTGACACGTCGTATTTATCTAGTATCACATTCGAATCATAGTAAAGCGAAATTAATGCCAGCGCTCGCCACGGAAATGATACGGATCGTCCATCGGGTGAAACCAAAGTTAATTGAACGTTTCGGTGATTGGCGTCTTGTGCTCGGAGGCGCGACGTCGAGCGCAAGTATTCGCTTTGCCGCATCGACAAACAATCGCGCAATATTATCTACAGGGAACGTATTTTCGCGTGTGTATAACGACAAAGCATCAACAATAAATCGTGACGATTTTTTTCTTTCTTCTTTACACGGGGCTTTAAATATGAAATAAATTAGTCGGCCGTGGGGCCGCGCAAAAACAAAACGCAATTCCGCGTGTATATATTTATATCTGGTTTATTTATATCGTTATCGTAGAATAAAAACTGTACAGAATTATACACAAAATTGATACAATCGTTGCTCGAGTCGCGGTGTCGTGACCAGCGCGGTTATCTGGGCACCGGAGATGGCGTCTCGCTAGACCGATCTGCCGCAATAACGACCGAAGATGCGGGTAAAGCGATAGCGGCATCGTCGACACACGAGAGTCAACCAACGATTATACCCAGCGGACCGTACGTGCAAGCCCGCGGTCCTGGTTAACAAAATATACAGTAGCCGCGCGGACCGTTTCGCGCGCCAAATAAACAGCCTACGCACCGGCCCCAGCCCGTACCGGCCGGGGCCGAATCGATTCGCGGAATGCCGACCGAAGAATGCAAAAAGTCGCCGTGGAGGAGTCACGAGCGAGGCACCGGTCGCGCCGGACAAAGGCCGAGTTCGGGGCCCGAGCGGCTCCGGGCTTTCGGCACAAATTCGCGCGAACTTAGACTTGCGTTCACCTGCAGTTCAACGCCGTCGCGAGTATCGAGACTAAGAGCGCGACGGACGCGGCCCTGGCGCCAGAACTGCCGGCGACGGGTCCCTCGCTGCTCCGGGATACCTTGTTGCGCACCAACTGGCCCCGCTCCACGGCGTTGGCTTCGTCGGACTCGGGGTCCACGGGCGCCCGGATGTCGCCGTCCTCGCTCAGAAGCATCGACAGTTTGTTCCGCAGCGGCTTCCTGGAGCAGGGTGGCTTGGCTTCGTGGTACGCGTGGAGGATCCGCGGGTAGTGGCTCTCCAAGGTGGTCTTGGTGTCCGGCAGCGGCATGCCCTTGCTGTTCGAGCACAGGGGCTTGAAGCTGCCAAGGTGCGTCGCTTCTTGGAACTTCTGGAAGCTGGACTTCCAGTCGTAGGTCATGAGCCGGTCCTCGAGCGTCATGTCCCGCAAATCGGCTGGTTCCTGAATCTTTACGGGATTCGAGTTTCTGCAAACGAGAGAAAAGTTGTTGGTTGAGGCAAAACGGGAATTAAGGCGAACGTTGCTGACAACGACGCGATTATTTCGCAAAGCTTTTCTATGACTTACTCGACTAGCTTATCGATACCCAAGCTGTGCAAAACCGTCGGCAAAGACGGCAAAGAATAGCAGAGGGACAAGTCGATACGAGGATAATACAGCGCGGACACCAGACACGTTTCTTCCCTGGTAGTTAATCCGCCCAACGTGATCATCTTGCGACTCTCGGATGAGTAAGTGCACTCGGCGATCAAATGGTCTTCCTGTAAACAGAATTATGGTATTTGGTCGTGAATGATATGAAATCGAGTGGCACAACGGCGACCGGTAGCATTACGGAAATACGAGATATAATCTCCTCTAAGCTGATTACGATCGGTGCGTTTGGGTGTGCGTTTGTGCGCGGAGGTCTTTGTGAGCGCGAGCGTGCGAGTAAAAGTGAAGGAAACGCGCGACGAAAATCGATCGCGCCGCATGCAAAGCGACTGTTTGTTTGAACCGACGATATATATGATCGTGGTTAAATATTTGTTGTTGCGACAATCGGTTGCTGTGCCAAGTTTAACTTATCTGAATCAGCAACTTGCTACTTTTCAGGTGTTACGGCAAAATTACATCGTGTCTGTAACAGCATTGGTTACATTCTTCTCAAAGAATGCTTACGACGTCATGCTCACCACAAATAACACGGTGGTTGAAAAGTAAAAAAAAAAAACAAAGAAGAAAGAAAAGAACTTGGCTAGAAGTTCAAGAAATGAAGACGAATTGCTTCATTAAAATATGTAAAAGCGTACATTGCATGGAACAAATTTCAATTGATATTATATGTAACTGAATTTGAATATGCAAAGTATAAATATGTTCAAAAAACGTGCAATTACTGTTATTAAAAAGGTTCATTGTCACAATATCTATCGCAAAAACATCGATTAGCAGAATTCCTCAATTTAATATGACTTCAATCGAGCAATATTTACAGTTTTACAAATTTCCTTTCAGCCTTCCGTTTTCCTTATCAAAATTACCAGAACTTTGTATGGAAGCCGTTCGATCCAACTATTCAATCGTGAAAGTCCGGCTAATCGGATGTTAATTGCGAATTTTCGGTTGACATTGAACCCAGAACGCGTGGAATACTCTAGCATAAATGTGATAGTTGGTCTATCTACAAACCAAAAGCGTGTGGTACTTACCGGGTAAATCTTAACCGGCCGTTGCAACCGACGATACTCCTGGTAATTTGGATCATAGCTGGAGTCAGAGGCAATAGGTGGCATTTCGGTGCCGTCGCGAATTTGTCGCAACCGGACTTTGCGCCCCAACTGGTGTGTGTGCATGATCACCGCAAACATATTAATACCGCTGTTAGGCACTGTTTGGCCAGTACATTGTGATATGCAGTGACCTTCGGACACCACTTCCGGCTGACCCGGAGGTATAATGTGGCGCCAGTTGGGGTCGATCCCGATGCTCAAGATACCAGCGTCGTGGGTCCGCACTCGATCCGTGTACAACAAACGTAACCCGGAACTGTCCGTAATGAAGGCATGCCGCTCTGGATTGGTATAGTGAGTCTCCAACATGTAGTAACGCAGACCGTTCTTCGGGTCCAGCGCGTATCCGGCCTCCGGCGGATAATTAAAGCCCTAGATAAATGTAAAAGAGCATTCATGTACAAGAAGCCTTTGACTTGTTTACCGACGGGGACAGCGGACAATTGTTTCGTACTCGAAATTTACATCGCGCCCGCAAAAGTCGCGCCCGTTAACGACCTTCAAATTCGACCCCCTCATTTCACTCGCAAAATAGCGTGGTTGTGTTTCTTTAATCATACTTTTGTTACCGACTTTTTGTTCCGCACAGGACCGAACATTTGCATTTAATTACGGTTTGATGAATTTAGATTATTCCAGAGTCGTTATTCAAACTCGCTCCGGGTTTGATCCTGGGTGGAAATTTGGTTCCACAAACGGATGTGTACAACAAGAAACTTTTATAATGAAAAACGTGAGTGAAATTTGTTTGCAAAAAAAAGCGACTAAAAAAAGTAGAATCAATTTATTATTGTGAATAATCAAATGCAATGCGTCGTGTATGAAACGAAAATAGTTGGTATTATTATATATATACAAATGCATTGATTGTAATAAACATTGCTGATGTATTCTAATTTAAAGTGCACAAACTTTAATCAAGTCTAATAGTGCTAACGCGCGAAATGCTTTTAGAATCACGTCGTTCGATATGAATTAAATAAAATATTTATTTGTTTATTTGCGCGTTATTTTAAACTCAATGTTATTATTTTCACGTTTTAAATTGTAACTGAGAATATACGTTATTCGAAAAAAAAAAAAATAAACAAACAAGTTGTATGAATATATTTTTAGGTTATGATCGATTGACAAATATTTAGTAGTTTAAATGCAGGAATTCCATACATCGAGATGTAGATAAAAGCGTTGTATTAACCCAGAAACAACGGATCGTAAAAATAGATAATGTCGAACATGCACAGAAAATATAAGTTTTCACGTTCCGGCTATTAAATACTTTCCGTTGAAAAGCAAAGTTTCACAGGATTCGGGACGTATCAAAGATTAATAATTAGATATAATAACTGTTTAATATTTTACGTAAATCGTACATCTTGCGTTCTATTGACGTAAACAGTACGTCAAATGCCAGGCACGTCGAATCCTTTATTTCTCGAATAATATATTCATCGAATTTGAAGAAAGTATTGCGATTGATTCGCTTCCAGTTCTACATTATAGTTAGAGAGTTATGACAGTTGGGAGGGGGAATTTTGAATATTGCCGTTTGCAAAGTTTATATAGGTTCACAAATTTTTGGAACTATGGCTCCTGCGTGAATAGAATATTGAATTCTTTTGTCTGTAATCTACATTTTTACTTTACGTGAGTTACGTGCTTTATTCTTTCCAGTGACAAATTAAAATATCAGTATAATATATATATATATATATGAGCTGCGCAGTACGTAATAATATTATGAAATACGATACGTAAGTTAGCATTTCATCTTCTTACTTTTATATACATATAAGCGTAGCAATTAACCATAAACGATAATTATAATTTAAAACGACTATTATTTATACTTACACAAATCGATTACTAATTAACAAAATACGAATCTCTCGGTTCTGTCCGTAATTATTGCATACATTTTTAATATCGTAATATTGTAAAAAACGCAACATAATATACAGTTGCATGGACTTAACCCAAATAATAATTTATTGTAAATGCATCGGTAAAGAATCGCGGCCCCGTATTATTGTACATCGCGGACTAAATAATTCGCGACAATAAATCACGCGCGACTGAAAAATTGATACATCCTGATGGTGTATAAAGTCGTAATGCATTTTAATGTCGGACTTACCTCGGATCCGAGGCTCCAGGTAGCGGCCATCGTATTGCATTGGTAAACCGAGCGATCCTGCTTCGTGCAATCTTCTCCGGTGGTCCTCGCCGCAGCTTCCAACTTATCCTCTATGCCCCTGCACTCGTATAGTATCATATGGTGGAGGTAACTATGGCTCCCAGGCTGTATGACAGGCTCGTACTGGAAAGTCATAGAAACAGTTGTCGCAACTTTAGTAAATCTTGAATCCAGCTTGGCCAGGAGATAACAAGGCCGTATTGGATTGCCGTATCGAATGAACTTTGTTCGGGCTGCTAATTCGCGCGGGACTGGAATACAGCATCGCGACGGACCATTGCGAAGTAGGGTCACGTATGATCAACTTTACGTTCTAGCTCGTAAAACTAACACCGGCGCTTCGCGTATTGAAAATTCGTAGGTACACGAATCTAAATCAAAATAGAGAGCTGGATTCTTTACAAACTTACGGTTTGCGGTATTACGCTGTATAATTTAACGAACGAAACTCGAATGCGTTATTTGCGCCTGTGACGGTAATTTTAATTTTTCATAGCGAATAAATTTAGACTCTGAATTGAACCTCGAAATGTCTAAAATTTCTCATCTAGGTTCTAAGGGATTCAAAACAGGGTCTAATCTATATTTTAACAGTTTTTTGATACTGTAAGACTCTATTTTGTTTTATTTGTTAAATTGATTTATAATATTTAATTTATTAGTTAGTTAAACACTTATAAATATATTCTATGTCTTTAATATTAGCATTTTGTTATATTTTATCTATATATATAATATTTTGTTTATAATGTTCTTTTTTTAATTCTTTTTATTTCCTACAATTTGCTTGAGCCTGCTTGAACCTGTTAGAACCTATAAACGAGAAATTTGAGACATTTCGAGGTTCAAATCAGGATATAAAAACTCAGAATATATTAAATTAGAACAGCTTTAAAGCTATTAGCTCCTAATTTGAGACTAATTTTGAGGTTCAAAACAGATTTAAATTTCGACTCGGGAAGACAAAATACGAAGGTCCGAAAAAAATTAAAATCATAGATAGGAAAATTTAATTTACCTTAACAACGTGATGTTTCCTGTCTACGTTTGGCATTTTCACCACTCGACACCAACGCAGAGTATCCTGGTCATTTGGTAATCGGACCTGTAACATGGAAGAAGTTATGTATGAACAATATTCTGTTTTGAAATTTGTTTATTTAGTAATAAAATAATTGAATTTGACTGCGTTGCTCAGTCGGAAAAGCCGTTGGTTGTAAAGATGCGCAATTCGGTTATTCTATATTTCCATAACATAAAGGCAGGATTACACCGTTAATACATTAAAGTATTATATGCAGAATGAAAACACAAAACGCAATTATAGTTATTTACGTCGAAAAGTATTTAGCAAGCCGTAAGTCAGTCGTAAAAACGAAACTCGCGTGGCGTTTACTTTTCGGTATTTTCCCGTGGATCGTGAAAATTCACCGGAGACCAGACTCTTTATCGTATTTTACTGACTTTGTACAGTCTGATGTTGAATAGGAAAAATATCAAATAACGCGGTTCGCCAATTCGATTATCTCATCTATCTCGTAACGCGACGTCAAAAAGGTCGGAATTGTGGAAGGATTTTGGTAAAGGAGAAAATACGGCGAACTTCGTCAATCCTTGAACGGCAGAGAGAGGGACGTGTGTTTGCTCGCGAATCCGGCCCTTCGAGGACCTAAACACTTGTCGGCGACTGTGCGAGAATAATTTGGCATTTATGAATAAATTTGCATCGCTTTATCGCGCGTGGATATGCCCGTGTGTCGCGCGCAATCCTATACAAAGCCAAACTACGTATAATATAATCCAACGCCGAACGTATTCTTTTTGTTCGCGTCGCAGCGACGGCTGCGCGAACAAAACGCGCGCGGACATTTTTCTTTCCGTATTTACTCTTTTGAGTTCGCCACGGATTTCATTCCTGACGATATTATTCCGGCGCGAATTTTTTTTCCGCCTTATTCGTTTTATCGCGCTCAATTTATTATATTCACTTATTCATCTTTATCTTACCGAATTCTTATAAATTGACTCGAAAGAGTTTTTTTTTTCAATTATTCCGCTAAACGCGTTAAAAGTCGCGCGAAAGTCATAATATATTTTATCATTTCATCCGATGCAACGACTGCGTTTCTTTGCATCACAAAAGTGTATTTCGTAATAGTCTTTTTATAAATGATTTAACAACGACTGTAATATTTATAAATAACTCTCGAGTTCGCTCAAGTATTTATTCAAGTTAAACTATTCCGCCACGAAAAATGCTCCCTTTTACGCGGTTATTAAATGTTCTCACAGTAATAAACCCTAACGAAAACATTAATAAGTCAATAAAACAAAATACTTCTCGTCCGAGTGGCTCGCGAGAGCGTTTTAGCTACAAATGGAAGAGCTTTTCGATGGCGCGGCCCGAAGGCAAATGCATTTTGTGCGACGACCCGAGAACGCCGTATTGTTACATAATCATTTGTAACTCCCGTTTACTCCATCCCGTCTATTCCACGAACGTAGTCTCCAATTTTCCCACATCGATTGAACGATTTCCAACTTGTTATAAATATTTAAACTTTATCGTCATTTCTTCGTCGAATTTTACGCCGAATATATAAAAATGGACGAGACCCCTTTGTTCCGTAAGTAATGATTTTTCGTAACCGCGAGTTAATGTTCGTTCGCGAACGAACGAGGCTTATAGATAAACCGGTCAGTAATTTTACGAGCGATCCACGACACGAACGACCTTCGCGAAATCAGTCGAAGAGCATTTTCACGAAGCTACCAATAATCGCGAGTCGTTTCTTTAATGCGCAATAACCAGCGACGATGAGAAAATAGAGTTGCTAACTGATGTTACTGCCGTAATAGCGCGCAGGAAGTTTTACGTGACACGCCGCAAAAAGTTCAGAAATGCCGGTATTTGCTTTAAAACGTTACATCGCGTTTTATTCCGCAATAAATGCGCGAGCCATTTATAACTTTTCTGTTTAGAGGATTTTCGCCGATAATCTCTGGTGGCGAATTTTTTTATCGATTGTTTTTAATACGCGAGCGCCAGCTACGAACGAAAGACGTCGCTCGGGCTCGAAGACGACCGCGGCTACCGCGAACGAGATTCCCATCGCGTTCGTCCGTTGCAATTAATAAATAATAACGACAATCATCGGCGATAACATTATTCTGTCCTTCGTCAGTTAATCCGACTCAACTTATGATTTTCGTCCTTTCGTCCTTTCAATGCGGTTCGCGGCCATTCCGCGGCCAGATAGCATCGTACGATTTTCTCATGCGAGCCGTTTCTTGAATTGAACTGTATTCACGCGCGTTACCAACGGGCGCGTTTTTTCGTACACCATTCCACCAATAATTACGCATCTTGTTGTTGCAAAAAGAACCAGACAGGTCCGGCTTTTAAAACAGCATTCGTACGACAACGAAATATCGAAAAAGAAACGAGAAAAAAAGAAGGAGAGAAAAAAACCCGTACACGTTATTGCACTCTTCCGAAGCTTTGCCGCAAACTGTAACCCAAACAAGCGACTCGCGCAGTAACTTAAAAAAATGTTCACCGGAATCGTGCATTTTGCATTGTTCGCGCGGCCGACGCCTGCGCGCACGCAAATAGCGAAAAAATGTTACGATACGACAGGTGTCGCGATTCGGCCGGAAGCGTTATCGCGCGGCCCTTTATTTCCCTTTCATCCGCGAGTTTCGCGCGCGTAACCCGCGGCTCGTGTTTCTGTCACGTGCGGGCGACGCGTGCGGGTGCACGTGAGACGAATGCCGCGCACTTTTTATTGGCCGCGTCGCGGGCCCGATTTATGACGGCGTATAAATCGAGCAAAAACAATTCGGTCGTTGGAGACGCCGTCGCGCGGATTACGGGCCGGCTTATCTCGCAATCGGACAATGCTAATTTCAGCGCTTTGCGCGATAAGTCCAGAACTAAATTAGGCCACGGCAGTGCAGTCGCTCGTCGTGCCAAGCCCGAACTTACTTGCAATTAGCGATGCGAAGGGAATTCGAATGAGCGTCGCGGAAATGAAAACTGAATGGCCGCTCGGTCATGGGCGAACGATTAATGCGACACCGCTGTCTAAACCAAGACTGAAGAAACAGGTTCGCTAATTGAATCGTTTATTATCGGTCTCAGTCTGCTGTGCTTTTCTGTCAATTGCAAAGAGGAGAAACTGTCAGTGGAATTCTGACTCGTTCTGGATTCATTCGAGGGTTTATGGTCCGGTTATAATAATACGGTTATTTGTCGTGAATATTGTGTATTTGAATTTTATTGTATTTATTAGATTATCATTCGGTACACTTTATGGATGCGGTTGATCCGGATTATTTTGTCGCGAGGTAACCGATTTTGATTCTGAATATACAAATTAACGTCTGTATTTATTAATTAATTATAAAGATGAATTTTTCGACCAATTAAGAGACAATTTCTATCATGTGTCATGATAGGTACTGATCGTGTTTTTTTTTGTTTTGTTTTATAAGGAACACTTATGTATGTCTCCTCTATTAGTACAAATGAGTGCTCTATAAAATTTAAAATAAAAAAATCTATTATTAGATATTAGCGTTTCGTTCCACAATCACACTGAGAAAAAAAATGTTTAACAATTTACTACATAATATATCAAAACTGGACGATACGTGAAAATACAAGAAAAATTACTGTATAATGTAGTAAAATTGGCAATGCACATAATAATGTATTCAAGTTATGTAGAACAGTTTAATATACAATGTAGTTTTTTTTTGTATTTTCACGTATCGTCCTCTTTTGATATATTATATAGTAAATTGTTAAATATTTGTTTTCTCAGTGCAGTGGATTATCATGACACATAAAAGAAATTGGTCGAAAAATTCATCTTTATAACCATTTTAATTTTTTTTCATTTTCTTTTTTTAGCACCATTTTCGGAACGACTTATCAATTGTTATTTGTTTATATTTGTAATCGTCAAATTACACCGAGGTGTTTTAAAAATTCAATCGTTTGAATTTGACTATTGCGATTTTTATTTGTTATTTGATTATACTACATTGATATCGATTTTCTTCACGACGAATGCAATTTATTCTGTTGCATTTGTCATCTGAAATTAATTATATTATCTTTAGGTTAAACGCGTCGTGTTCTTTTTCTTACACTTTAATTTATGTACATTTCTACAATTTCATTCCGAGGTATTTATAGTCGGTTATCTTTCACTCTAGATAAATAATGTTAAATTTGTTACTTCAAATTTATTACTTTTAATTTTGCCGTCACACATCGTTTTAACTTTTGCTCAACTTATAAAATTTAAATTCATCTTCCATACGCGTATCATATTATTTTCTTAATTTCGTCAATTTATTTCCCCGCTGCACCATAATGGTCTTTTATATTTCATTGTCAATGGCAATGAAAATGTATATTTCACAAAATCTATTTAATTTTATAGTTATTAAAATATGGCATTTCGTATTACGGATTAATGATTTTAATCTTTATACCCCCGTATCAATATATTATTAATCAAATTAATTATGCATATAGTCTATAACTATGATAATTCGTTCTACTATATTTAGCTATTAAGATTTATTATTCAGAACTGTCAATATTGTTTCATTATAAATGATACCATCGAAAGAAAGCTACTTAAATTCAGTTTCGTTTTAATAAATACGTATTTTGTATGTTTGATTATGTTTGATACTATAGCGCAGTGCTATACCTTCAATATTTATTCGCTATAAGTAGAATATACTTAGAATAACTGCAGTATGTTTCAACGTATTACAAATACAGGCCACAATGTTCCCAATTAAGCAAATTGTAACAATGCCATAAACCGTGCAAATTTAATTACCGAAATATTATTTATCACGAGCCATAGTATGTCCGGCTAATGATTTATTTTTGAAATTCATTAGCGGCCAACAACGAGATTTTGTTTCCGTACGTTTTTATATTCGAAAAAATTACCGGCGTAATGAGAATTACTTCGTTCATTGTAATATTACACAAATATCTGTGTACTAATTATTTTGAATATCCCCGCATTCTTCCCGACGCCCGGCATTTTTCCGCGCTCTTTTTACTCAGCTTCCGAAATTTTTTGCAACACATTCGCCGATATTCCTGCTTTATGAATGCTTAAAGTAGCAGACGATGAGGAATAACGAGTCGGACAATTTATTTTTAATTGCTCGGAGCAAACTCAGTGACACACAGAATCGTGCAGGTAAATGAAAGAAAATTAGAAAGTCAGTAAGAAGAATAGGTAATGAAGTAAATTAGCGAGTGCAAATTATTAACGCCAAATGTAGAACGACTCGTTATCAGCGTTTCCTATATTTTTATAAATTAGTAAAATCGTGAGAAAAAAATACGCTCTTTCGTTTATTCACCTTCCCTACCGAACCCATGTATACTATATTATATATAATTTATGAACATAATATTCCAGTTTAACGAAGTTATTCGATTAATTTATTAATTAATTAAGTTATATTAAATAGCTAAAACGCAAGTTATTTATACTTGAAAATGGGCGTAACAAATTTCACTCTCTACGGAAATGTTAATATTTTTAAAAACCGAACCACCCATATGACATTTTAAAATAACTATACGGCCCACTGTAACGCTGCCAAAATGTATCACAAATATTTGTACTCCGTCCATTCCTGTTTTACATTATTTTGATAATATTCCATAAGCGATGATTTATAATAACATGCAATTGAAGCAACGTTCCTTATTACACGGTATTAAAAAGAACCACTCCGGTCATTATCAAAGATACAATCTGAACTTCAGCCAAAGTAAACAGAAAGTTCTCGCCGATTCACAGGATCCGACTGATTTCGCAACCGAGAGACAAGGCCAGGAACAGCGCTTTGAGCGTTTTCCCAAGTCCATAAGAAAGACCGTCGATCACTCACCTGCTGATTTGAGATGGTCCAAACTTGCAGCGAAGATTCCGCCTTGTGATTTCGCGAGTTGCGTTTCGGTTGAGCGTCCCTTTGTACCAAGTAGAGAGGCCGTGACCCACGTATTACTCCCTCAACTGGAAGAATACCGGCTACGGATACGGGCTCGTCTTTGTGATACTGCCAGAAGACCTGTATCGTATCGTTCTGCAAAATTTCAAAGAAAGGATACACGGTTACAAAATTAATAGTGAACTATCCGGACGATAACAAGCGCGAAACGAAATTTGCGACCGAGTGGGACGCGTCGTCTCAGGAGGGCGGCGCGTTTTATTCGGGTATTTACGTTGAATGATTCTTTTTGGAGCATCGCTGCCGCACGTAGCGCGCGATATATCATACGTAACCTTTCAATATTGGATCGAAGCCAAGTCTCCGGCTTAGTTCACTCCATCAATATAAGATCAAACGTATGTTCCTTCCGACAGAAATTATAAATTGCGTACGTGTACGTTGCCGGGTGCAAAACTGAGACGTGCGTGCTGTTTAAATTACGAAGAAAGGAGGAGACCCGGCGCCCAAACGCTGAAAGAAGCTTAATAAACAGAAGTGAATGCGCGCCGAACAGAAGGAAAGGTATAAAATAATTGGCGGAGTTGCAGGCAACGGATATCTATTAGATAACGAATGTACCAATTCAATTTCAACGTATCGTTATATTTCAGTTGCGATAAATCAGTGGAAACGAGGGAGGGCGAAATGAGAAAAACGTTATTGCGAGAGGCGTGGCGCTATTCCTTTTTATCTTCGTCCGATTTAGAGGCCTGTTATCGACGGAAGCGTCCTCGTGGGCTCCGCCGACTGGCACGTTTGGTAGCACTCCTTTTATTTCGCCTTTTTTCTTTCTTTTTCTTTTTTTTTTTCACTCTCTTAACTCGCCCGCCCACCTCCCCTCTTTATCGCAATGATTCAACGAGGATATCCGTAATGACTTCTTCGGGCACTTGAGCCACGCAACCGAAGAGTTTTACAAAGATGGAGATGAGGAAATTAAGTTTAATCTTGGATGAATCATGAAGTCGACAATGCTTTATTGCAGTAATTTGTAAGACTCGTCACTCTTGCCGTCAAATATAACGATAGGCTTCGGGTTTAATGCTTTTCGCGAGTTCGGTTAATTGCCGTCAAACTTAATGAACATTGTAAATTTTAGCAGACCTCCGAAAAATTAGGAGAAGACGACGGGTGGATACGAACCATAAGTCACGCGTGCGTTTCGTTGAGAGAATTTGAATGTTACTATTATTTTTAACTTGCGGTGTTAATGCACCAAGGTAGGTTCGTGTGCAATACCCTACGCAATTATGCGTAATCAAAGTGTATGTCAAAAACCGCATTCAGCTTGTCCATTAATTTATGTAAACTCGGTTCTTACCGGTCAACCCTCTTTCGGGTTGTCATTTAAATCCAGACCAACCTGAACCGCTGTGCAGATACAGTCAATCGTACAACATTGTAAGTAAACCTCGGCATCTACTCGTCTATGCATACGGAATGGTGTTTATAGCAAAATTCTATTCCATGACGGAAAAGGGAAAAGGTCACGAGAGACAAAAGGGCGGAAACGAGGGTGGGTTTGCGTGTGATGAATCTAGCCGGACAGGGACCTGCACGAAAT
>JABFQC010002089.1:0-17049 GCA_022817085.1 Psilanteris sp. ZL-2020
ATTGTTTAATGAAGTAAATATGTAAATAAATAAAAAAATTTTGATGTAGACATGGAAATAAAAGTTAGTATTGTAAATATAAAATATTTTTGATATAATTTTGTTTTACTATGGAATGATATATATTAATTTATTTATTTTATATATATGATTATATTATAATTATATATATACTTAATAAAATTTAATATTAAAATTAAATTGTTAAATTAAAAAAAAAAAAAAAAAAAAAAAAAAAAAAAAAAAAAAAAAAAAAAAAAAAAAAAAAAATTGGAAACAAAAATAAACGATATACATTTTTATAAACAAATATTGATAAATAATATTTCTTATATATATATATTTCTTAGATAATTTGATTTTCAACTTTAAATGTTAGACTGTAAGCATATATAGATTAATAATTATTTCATAGATATAAATTATTTTAATCTGCAATATAAATTAATAATTGTTGTCAAGATATTTAATGGAAAGTCATCTTAACTTTAAACGACTCGATCCGTTGTATTATAAAGGTCAATTTTAAGAGTGTATACAGTTCCGTATAGCACACAGGATAGTACATGATTCAAAATTGCATAAATAAAAAGAAACGACTGAGTAAAAAACAAGATTTATATGGAAATGTTAATAAGCTGAAAATGGTAAAATGTAAAAAACCACTATTTGCATTGTAAATGCATCGTAAAAATTACTACGTAGTCTAATCCAGACTTTCATGATAATTACAATTGTTTACAGCAAATTTTACGGCAGTTTTAATTACATATACTATAAGATAAATATAATACTGTACTTAATCTTATTAAAGTATAAAATTCAATATCAAATGTCATTTTGACATCTGTACACCTGTTTGACCCAGCCAATACAAAATAATTTAAGTCAATAGTCCATCAACGATCAACAAGTTGCCGACCAAAATGAAATTGCCATATCTAATAATTTATAACCAAAATGCGCGTAATTAAAAAAACCCGTCACAATTCAAACTTCCTTTCATCCCGCTCGAGTATTATTTCGAACAAGACCACGAAATGAGAATAACTTTTGGTAAAAATTTGCGCTTACAAAATGGTGTCAGCCACGTTGACAGTCTAAATTGGCCTTGTTACGTTGTGCAGCGCAAATATGACGATTGACGTTATCTCGTCATTAGCTCGTCATCCGTCATCATTGTTCAAGCCGAGCGAATTTTCGGCAAGTTATAAGCGTAAATAATGCAGAATACACATCAATCGTCGACTAAAAATACGCGAAACCCGGTGAAAATGTCGCATTAATGTGGCACAGCGCGCCGTCGGCTTCTGCGGCGCGTCGCCGCGTAAACTTTATACGGCCGAAGGATTTGCCCGAGCGAAAAGTCGAACGCCCGGCCGGGTATTTATTGTCCGCCAAAGCGCGGCGGGTTCTCGTTATAATTCGGGATTAAGATCGCGCCCCAGGTTTCGCATCCGCGTTAATTATTTTCGGACGCGCGCTCGCAATATTTACGGTCAATTCATTTTCGGCTTTATTCGGGTTTTTCAAAAGCGTAATCTGACGCACTTTTTTTCCGTTTTCGAACCAAAAGCGCTTCCCCCCCTCCCGGCATTAATTCTCGGCCGACAAAACAAGCGCAACATTCGATGATGAATATATAAACGCGGCTTTTGGCAGCCGCCGGGGCGAGTCAAAGCCGATCCAAAAAGAATCGTCTCGCGCCGGCCTAGGACATTGTCTCTCGATTATAACGACCCAGTGAATACCGGGCAAACGAGGCGTGTTAATGAATTTGGTTTGCTACCAATAAAACTCGAGAGCCGTAAAGGCGCCTGTTCACGAATGAGCGCCTGCCCGGTTGGCACCCTGCGTCGCCTCTGTTGCATAACGCGCGGCTCCGGTGTCCGCCGCGCGCTAAATTTTCGCGACACAAAAGCCCTCCGCGGGCCTTCGCCGCCCGAATTAATTGAGCCCGGGGACTGCGATCGAGCGGCCCGCGGCGTTTGATTCTCGTTTGGATTATTTCGGGCCGAAAACGCGACCGGGCGCCACCGAAGGAAACCTCAAGAATCGGTCCCCGCGCTCGTCCGTGTGGTTTTAGTGCCATTACGACGACTGGGTGTGTGTACGTGCGTATACGAAAAATTTGTACCAATTATGCCCGCGATTGGTATATTTTGCACGTTATTTGCTATCATTTAAAATCACGATAACAAGTCTACGGTGCGCGGGTCATTTGGTTTTTCGTACTAACGGGACTGTCGGGGATTCGTTTTAATTACACGGCGAGTTGTAATTAATAATTGCATTAATTGGATGGGTGAATGCCGGCGACTTTGGTTGAATGATTATATTAGATCAATTTGGTGGGACGAGTGGTACGTGGATTGAAGGTATATACATACATACACTGAGAAAAATAAAAAAAAAATTACTGGTTATAATCCTAATTTGGGGCCATACAATATAAATACGTCTTATAAATAAACTGATTTAATCAATTATAGTTATCATTAACGAAATGATCTAATTAATTAAGTATTGAAATAAAATAATGAATTTATAAACAAATGGTGCTATTATGGTCTTGAATCATCAAGAAATGGTAAATATTATTTTCATTTTTCCCTCGCAGTGTACACTGAAAAAATAATCTTACAAAATTTACCAAACTAGATATAATAATAGGAAAAATGGGCAAAAATGTAAATAATATGATAAATTATGGCTAGAAAATTCTAAAAATATGTCAAATATTACCAAACAAATGATAAAAATAATCATATAGTCTAACGTTTATTTACATTTTTGCTCGCTTTTATTATCTTTTTGATCAAATTTGTAATTGGGTAAAATCAGAGTCTACATCACCGTCTGCGTCATCGTACGAAAATTTAACTAAAACACACACGAATTGCCGCAGTTTTACAGCACAATCGCGGTTCGTATCTTGTAACTATAATATCGCTCGGTTTCTGTCTATCAATGCACACGTTATACGTTACGGCTTCTATTCTCATTTGTGACGTCACGCGTATACTTCACGTAGGCGAAAGTCATGTACCCCAGCGATGTCGATGCTGCGATAGGAATTACGCCTACCTACCTGTTGGGGTCGTCAAATGAATCACTTAACATGGTTCATTGATATTTCGTTGCAAATAAGCAACGAACACGGGTTTTGTCTTGTTTATGATACGAAATGAAGCGGGGAACGTTGAAATTCAATATTATAATTCGATCGAATAATATAAAAGTACGCGGCTGAAACTGGAGAAAACCTTTTCGTATTGTGGAAAGGAAAAAGGAGAAACTCAAACGTTTGATCGTAACATTGCCCGGTTGTAATTAAATGTCGTTATATATGAGAAGTGCATTAAACGATTTTGAAAAATGCCATTTGTAAGGTTCGCACTTTTACACTAAAAGCAAATTGCTTTAATGCGCGCTGCATTCTCAGCATCACCGCGACTATGGGAAATTCGTTTTAATGAGACTTATTGTTCGAGGCGATAAAAATGTGATTATCACGAATCAGTTTAATCAGCAGAGTGGCTCTGGGCGTGGCGAGAAGGTTGTCTTTTGTTATGAAAATTGTTCATTTGACGTAACCGTTTAATTAGATTTTGATATGTTCATTAGGCAAACTTAACAACTTATTTACGATAATCACAATTGAGTCGTTTAATTAGACGTTTCCTTTAGATTGAGCATATAAACGAATACACGTGTATAATGAAACATAAATATATAATGATCGCGACTTGAAAGTTGTTTCAAAATAAAACAATGCGTGTAATATCGTCGATTATGTCGTTTAATACAGTTGCGCTTTAATTTAATCAAAAGCAATTTATCGTATCAAATTTAAAGGCGACTTTGCGTGTTATATATATATATATATATGTATTTTGGTCCAGATTTATAATAATATATAAATTATGATATATTGAAAATGTTACACCGAGGAAAATTAAGTATGAAAAGTTAATGTTTATGAGATTCCATTTTGATTAAATTTTTAATAATAAATTTCGAGGTAAAAATTAAATTTTTTTTGTTAAAAATACACGGAGAGAAATAAACACCAATATTTATAATACTGGAATATTAAATTTCAATAAACTGAATGTTAATTGATAGTATGCTGACAGATTGTCAAGTTTAGATAAACTGGTTTTTACGTATTTTTGACAAATAAGAACAATGTAAGGTTAAAGCTTGATAATAATAAAATTCACTTTGATTAATTTTTCAATAAATTACTTTTGAATAAATATATCTTTTTTCATCAACTTTTTGTTAACTTCATTTTAGGTTATAATGTTAAAACTTGACATCTGTTTTGATAAATTTTAACAAACAGTTGTACAACCTTTGGTGAATTGAATAAGGAAAACGAAGATGTTAAATTTTAGTAAACCAATTGTTAAATTATAATCAAAGATTCATATTATTTGATGAATAAACTACGAATTTTTTACCAATTACAAGTATAATACCAAATTGGTCAACTTTTTACTAAAAATTGATAAATTTTTCTCTCAGTGTACGCGGAAAAAACAATATTAAAACTTACTCATCCAAACAGTAAATGTATGACAGTAATATTCAAAATTGAAATAATAATACAAAAAATATTGGAAATTTTTACAAAAATACATGTGATTTTGACGACTTTTGTATGCATTCACTATTAAAATAAGCGTCTTAAATCGAGACATTTTCATAATAGCTAATAATAAGATAATAATAATTTTTATGACAGTGAAACTGAAATTCTTATAAATGTCAGTTTTTACAGTGCACGGAAAAAAATTTCGATTAAAATTTATTATGCCAAAACAACAATTGTCAACAAAGAAAAATTGCAGCTATAACACAGTAAATATAACAAAAATTAAGTATAAGTTTACGATTTTTAAGCATGATTTTTGTGTTGACAAACATTGTGTACAATTGTTGTTTTGGCACAGTGTTGGAAAAGTTTTTCCGTGTAATTTTTGATACATTTTTTTTTCCGAGTAGTAAATTTTAGTTTTTCGTTTAGAAATCCAACAAATTATCAATATAAACACTTATATATCTAAGAATATCATTTTATAATAATTTTTTGGAATTAAAAAAACCTCATACAATTTTTATGTGAGACGAAAAACATTGCAGAAGAATTTAATTGTACTCGAATACGAGGTTCATCTCGCTATTTAATTATATTCAACGATAAAAAAAATACGTAAAAAGCAGAATACGTGCGTATTCGATTATTTTCGATAAAGAAACTCGAATCGCAACCAAATAATCTGCAATTATCCAAATACTGTGCAGCGATAAAAGAGAGAGTTTCTCATTAAAGAGTGTGAAAATGATTAAAGTAATATAAAAAGTTTCAATTAAAATTTAATAAAAATTTGTAATTTACATAAACCGAGGCAAAATCTTGATTTAATATGAATTATGACTTCAGCCTTAAAGTCTTAAACTGTTTTTACCAAAAACAATTTTCCGCCCCGAATGCATCCACGCTGTGCACCACTGATGAAATAAAACGACAAAATTGATCCGGACGAATGATAAATTTCGTCCAAAGTGATAAAGTGTCGATAATTCATTGCGAAAAAAATTGCCATATATTTTGGCTGCTGAAGTGACAACACTAATTTACGATAAATATGATAAATGTATTTGCAGATGAAAAGATGCGATTCGTGTGTGCGCGCGCGGGTGCGTGTATGTGTGATTAAAAATGAAATGTTGCCCGAGATTAAGAGCACGCAGCGGAGGTGCGCTTTCTTAAAGGTGAAAACGAGAGAGATCGTTTCAATAGCATTTTTGAGAAATCATGAATATTCATCGACGGCTTTTTATAAATGCGCGCGTAAGCAGTTTTCTTCTACTGTTTTGTCATGGCTTTTCTTTTTTTTTTCTTTTTCAATCTTTTTTATTTTCTGAATTCATTGCAATAATTGATTTCCTTCATTTGACGTCAATTACGAAATGAAATTGCTGTTCAATGTTGATGCAATGTTCGGAATAGTTCAAATGTTTTCAATTTTTTTTCATCCACACGGGAAAAAATAAGGCATTAAATTTATACAAAAATTGTTTTATTTTAAAATAGTCAAAATATGTTGGATCTACTACGAGGTGCGTGTTGATTGTATACCGTGTTTATAAACACAGCGGCTATTTTTCCTCAGAATTCGATTGTTTTTATTCAAACAAATTGGTCGTTTTAATTTTACAAAGTTTGAGTTGAATTAACACCGTGTAGTCAACATGGTCATTTTGTGTTGTATTTATATCATTATTTTTTCCCGTGCATAATAATAGCTCGAAGACGCGTCAAAATTTCAGCAAAATGAATAATGGAATTTAACAATAAAAAAGGGTATCAAATCCGAATTATATATAGTGTATATCCACTATTTTATCCAGAAAGAGAAATACTTCTAATATATCTGTGTAACCTAATTTGCAACAAATCATACATAATTCAACACTCGAAATGTATATACTCGACGCTGTAAAATTACACGTACTATTCTAATAAATAATTACTCCTAAGTCATTACAAATTCAGATATTCATTGCTTGCGAGGCACAACTGGGTTCAATTGGTCGTTTCGCTTGTTCAGAATTTGCAAAGGTGGTCACGAATTTTCGAATTCAATTCGCTTTGTACGAAAGCGATCTTGAATTATTTATCGCGTATCTTCGTATTTAACTAACATTTCAGTCAGCTGGCGAGAGGAATAAATGAAAATGAATAATAATAATAATAGCGAAACATTTTTCGACATTTCTATATATATATGTTTAAAATACTTTATACACCGAGAAAAAAAATGCATCAAAAATTACTATACTGTATCATTATTTCATAGAATTTATGATCAAAAATATTATGCAACTGAACATTTTTTCCATACTTTACAGGAAGAATTCTAATACTTCTAATAATTACACATAGGTGGCTGGTAATTAATTATAAACATTCTTTATGCCAGCGTTTTCAGATGATATGGTAAAACTAATTAAAAGTATAGCAATTTTTATGGGAACTTTTTTCTCAGTGTAGCAAAAATATGTGCGATACTATTCCGGCAATATATATATATAAACAGAGAAAAATAAAGCATAAAAAATTACTGTTTGTAATACTAATTTGGGGCCATATAATACACTGAGAAAATAAAATCGCAAGGGGAACTATGTGCATCGTTAGTCATACAATTTGACATCGTGCCAGTCTTACAATTTGAATAGTAAACGACGTCAGCCAATGAAATAAAAGCACCAACTGGTTTAACCAATAAGAAGCATCGAAATGTTACAATGTAAATTGAACAATTTCATTTTCTCAGTGTATAAATCGTCAAAATTTACTGTTTTTAACAGAAAAAAATCAAGTTATTTACATAGATAATTACTGAATTATAATAATATATTACTGTTAAAAACAGTAAATTTTTATGTTTTAGTTTTCTCAGTGTACATTTAATTAATCACGTGGTATATCCGATTAGAATACGGTGGTGTTGACGTGCCTTGCTATAACCATTATTTGATTCAAATTTGAATACAAATATATTACACGTTTGCGAATAACGCAAACACGATGATTATTGCTGTAACATTTACGCTGACAATTGCACCTAGGAATTTTTATCGTCCGAGAAAAAGATATTAAGCCTTTACCCTACAGCCTACTCCAAACGGTATTATAATAAACATGCCTCATTTCATTTTCATTGTGCATTATGTTCACAAAGAGCAACAGTCGAGTACGTCAATCATGATATTAACGATCGGAAACACACTTGCTAGGTGTGCCTTCAACCTTCCTACCTTCTCAATAATGATTATTGCTTCCCATTTGTTACTCAAGAACGTATTCATGTCTTCCGCTGATGAAAAACTATTATTCAATTACTTTACGTGCAAAACAGAACTCCGTTTTTTAAAACGCAAGTGTAATTGATTGTGTGTCAAAAAAAGTGGAATGAAAATAGAATAAAGATGAGGCGAAAAGTGCATGCAAATATAAAATTCGCACAATCAAGTATTTTTTTTAATTAAATTTTTAAGGCGCGCAAAACCGTAATGAAACTGAGTTTTTATTCAAGGTTTTCACGGCGAGTTTGATGCGCGGTTTATTATATTTATATTTAAATGTTTTTGAATTTTTTTTCATTCTATGTTCGAATATAATGATAGACAAGGATACGTATATACATAACCGATTCATTGCTAACAATGAGTCGACGTCATTAATTTGCGTCAAATAAAATGTGTACGAATTTTTTTTTTTTTTTTCTATCAGCAACGAACAATAGATAATGTAATGTATGTATAATAAAATAATGGAGGTGTTGGTTGGTTTTTGTTTTAATTTACTTTGGAAAATATAACAGGCAGATTGAAAAGTGCATAGGTGGTTTATTATGATAATATAAAATATTCCTAGTTCGGGTATACAATTTATTTAAAATAATTTACTGACTTTAACAGTTAAGCGATTCATTTTTTTAAGCGTTTAACACCTTTTATTTACGACAAGCAATCTACGTTACTTTTCCATGAATTTGCATATATTTCATATACACGCAGAAAAATGTTGCATTAAAAATTACTGAAAGTTCAATAAATATTATTCAATACATAGTAACCCACGGACAAAACAAAATTTCAATCAAAAGTTAACGAATTTTCAGTAAACATTGATGAATGTTTGTAAATATATACTGAAAATTCATCAATGTTTACAGTAAAAGTTCGGTATTTTATGACAAAATTTTTGTTTTGTCCGTGACTTACTGTGGTTTTCATAATATTTACTGAACTTTCAGTAATTTTTAATTCAACATTTTTCTGCG
Source organism: Psilanteris sp. ZL-2020 (assembly GCA_022817085.1). Taxonomy (NCBI): domain Eukaryota; kingdom Metazoa; phylum Arthropoda; class Insecta; order Hymenoptera; family Scelionidae; genus Psilanteris; species Psilanteris sp. ZL-2020. The sequence goes on from JABFQC010002089.1 coordinate 8,865, forward strand.
TGTATTATGCTTTAATATTTTCAGAAGTTAAAAACTTATTTGTAATATGTTTATACACATTTTATGAAAGTGGTTACAATAATCATTCGTTTACGTTAATTTCAATGAATTCGGTATACAATGTTTATTTTTTGTATGCGATGTTTAATTAAAATTTATGAGAGTTATAATATTTATATTTTGAATATTAATTCAATGTAAATTGATTTTTTTTGTAAGTTTTTAGAGGTGGCAATTCGTAACCTAAACGATATCTCAACCGGGATACTTATTGTTTGTCCATAATTCAATTAATTATAATTGATTAAATTATCCATCAAAAGATTATGTTAAGAGAACGTTAAAAGTATATATGTCTATTAGACATTACACCAATTTATGTGCCGCGCGGTTTATAACGTAATAAATGTCAGATATTAGGTGCCAGATTTGGCAGACATTTGGCAGAGCCTTGACATACATTTCAGCAGACTTGTAATAGACATTTAATAAATGTAATTTATTAAATTGAAAAATTATATAATAAAAAATTATTTTCTAATTTTTTGTCTGCGTAATAGTAATGTACATAGTTATCATCGAACTTTATAGTTTACAAAGATTTTACATCCCATATATAATTCTGAAATATATCAATTTCATTATATACAAATATATTATATTTATTTGGTTTTTGAAATTTAAATTTATAATATTTGATATGGTTAACTTATTCTGCAATTTATTAACACAATATTTTTGGTTTAATGAACTTTTTGCCTGATAAATATTTAAATTCACTTCATTCAATTCAGATCAATCTTCGTTTAGACCGGATTATTCCCGCGTCCTTAATGATAATGAATATACATATATATATAAAGAATACATATAGAATGCTTAAAACAAGAAAAGAAAAAACGAAAATTATTACGAAGCCTAAAAGTTGAAAATATTTCCCGAATTGTTAATAATAAAAATTTTTGAATAGTACAAATGAAGCAAGATCGACACCGTGAAAAGAATATTTTTGCATCACACTCTATCAAGAAAACAAGGTTCAACAAATCTAAAACTATCCATGCCATTTTAAGGTATCTTAGAAGAGAAACACGAATTGTCCATTTTTAGAGATTACTCATTTTAAAAATATTTTTTTTATTTATAGATATAAGAAAACAAAATAAACGCATATATCTTCAGTAGAAAAAAGTATTAGAAAAACTGGAATTATTTTTTACTGCACATCTCTGATACTGTCTGGATCAAGGTCAAGTGAAAACTTGAAATAAAATACGATGTCATAATCGAAGTTTGTTGATTAATATTAACATGCAGTATTATATATTATTAACTACATATATCTATTATATTATATGTACAACACCGAAACAGTTTTTCTAATATATATATTTATATATATATATATGACGAAATAAAAACAAATTTCCCACCACAACAGCGTCACAATTAATTATATATAAAAATCACGTACACGTCGAACGTACTTTTTCCACGCACACACACATAACCCGCTCTATACACACACAATCCAATTTAGTCGTAATTTTTTCCGTCGAGGCAACAGAAAAAACGGTCCGCATGTCGATTCTGCTTTTTGTGGCGGGCATATCTCGTGAATACACAGAGCAAGATTATCGAGAAATAAATGCGTTGTTAACAAAATAAAGTAATGACGCTGACAACGGGCCTCGTTGAGCGCTGAATATTGCGTGGCCACTACATCGATCTCACGAAAGGTCCGCGGAGAGTTACGATTGGCCGGTCCTGACGTTTTTTGACTTCGAATGCCAGTCCGTCGTAAGCAGCGAGTCGAGGCGCGTGCAGTCGAATAGAAATCGGCGAATAAAAGCCAACGATCCGGCCGTCTTATGATTTATTTTTTAATTGCTTTTTTGCGCGGCTTTTTGCCCGCGCTTCGCCGAACCAACCTCCTATCGAGTTTCCCATAATTGCTTGTACGCGCTTCTTCAACGGCGACTTTATTTCTCGCTTCGATCGCAACGAAAAGAATCTGTTTAGAGTTATTATCTGCCGTTCTTTTTTTAATTCCCCGCTGGCTTTTTTCCGCCATTAAGTTATTGCAGAACCGGTAGCGCGCCTCCCCCCGCGTCCCGCGCCCCAACCCGATCGCGCAGGAAAACGGTTTTATTAGAATTGAAGATTGTCTTCTTATCCGGCATGTCATCTACCGTTAGCTGGTATTGAATTATGCGACTGCGAAAGTGAACTGACGAGGTGCATCACTCTTATACGTCATCGCGTCGCGTCGCTAAAAAGCGACTTGGACTTTTTTGTCGGAATATATAAATTTAGTCGCGGAAAATGGATTTATGATGACAAATGGCGTGTACTCGGGTAGACAACCGCGTAGCATTTAAATTGTCTTTTTCAAGTCGCGTCTTGAGAATTATTTGCGGCGCTCGCGGACGCGCGGTGTTTGATATTCGAGGCACAATTTTTTAAATACACGCGCGAAACGATTGTTTTTGATTTGTTAAGGTCGATGAGTGTGTGAGAAATGAAAAGTCCGGGCGAGGTGTATCGCTTTTCGTGTAATGATCGTGGATTAACGTCAAGAAAAAGGTGCTCTTCTTATTGCGTTTTCGAGCTGTTAACAAGTCAATGTTTTTTGATTTTGAACCGGTGATATTTTTATACAGTAGTTTAATAAATTAAACTAAATTAAACTATTTAATTGTTCATAAATTAAACGTAATATATTATAATCAGGGGAATGTAACTGACCAAAATTTTTTGTACAATTAAATCTCACTCGCCAGATAGCGCTGCGTAAGATAGATTGAAGCATAACTTTGCTAATTTTATAGGAAAATAAAAGGTACTAAAATAATAAAATAGGAATGTTACATTCTTAAGAGAACTCTAACTACACTGTACAAAATTTTATGAATTTTAATGTACTTTTAATGCGTGATGGTACATTAAATTTAATTATTTTTAACGTAAAAATTAAATTAAGATGCAAATACATTAAAAATATTGAGAATTGATAAATTTAATTAATTTTAATGTACTATTGCATTAATCTGAACAGTATATGCGCGGTAATGCTTGGAGGATACTTTTGCCATAATGTATATTATACGTTAATGTAAAATATATTTATAATATATAACATTTTTATTTATGAAATATTCAATTTTATATTAATAACAATAATAAATAATGATAACTTAATATACTGAATTTAAATAAAAAAACTTAGTATTCCTAAATATATTTTTTATTTATTAATTAGACTCCATTTTCAGTAATTATAATACTGTATAGTACTATATTTTCAAAAAGGCACATTTTTGAAAAGAATTTCCAGAACTTTTGCATTAATTTATTGTTCATGTATTTGAATATTCAAAATACGGTACATTAATTTTAATAGACGCGTCCTTGTAATGGACTTCCAGTAGTTTTGCATTAATTTGGACGAAACATTTTTACAGTGTAGGTTTAACTAGGTTTAGAGAATTTAATGTAATGATTTACAGTATTAAGGACAAAATTAAAGTTTTATTTGTTTTTGAATATTAAAAATAAATATGTTTAAATGAAATGAAAATCCATTTAAATTCACCTCTTGGAAGTTTACTCCCAATATGCATTGAACAGAAATCAAATACTAAATTTCCGTATTACTTTTATAACATAATGTGTAACTTAACATACACGCACAGAAATATTTTGTAGATATAAACAAATTTTGTTTTATTCAACATAGAGTTTTGTTGTTATTTAACTAAACAAATAGTTTTGTTACATCAACAAAATATGATCATTTTGTTGATATTTTTTTATTTGAATCAACACATTAATTTTGTAAAAAAATATTAAACGCTTCAGTAAAAGTGAAAATTACGAAATATTTTATTCAACTCTATACTTCACAGACAAATTGACAAAATACGCTTAACAAAATAATTTCTTTAATTCAACTACATCATGCCTGTGCGTGTATAAACATCATTTTTATACTGTATTTTTATAACGTTGATCAATTTTTTAAGATTATGTTTTTACATGATTTGATCAACCGTGTGCCGTGCACCAGGTGATACTTTTTGTGGAACACTTTTACAATAGTCGCATAAGACTGATTATAATACAGTAGAATATAGTACGATTTAATATAATATATTAATAAATACATAATTTTGTATCTTGACTGATTGTTTTTGGTTTATACAATTTTACTGTACAATTTGTATCAGTGTTTATATTAAAAAAATGTATAGAAACATTTTTTTTGTATATGCAAATTGTAGTTATAAAATTATATTAAACTAGTTATTTATTATATTATTTACGTTTATTAGTTAAACATTACAACTCATTTATTTACTTTCGCATTGCACTAAAATGGAAGAGCGATAACGGAAATTAAAAAACGATTCAATTTGCAAATCAAGAAAAGCTATTTTTACGTAAAGAGGAAGGTTTACTTATCCGACGATACGGGCATACTTGCGCTTGTGTTATTTCTTGGCCATTGAAAATATTTCATCGACAACCGCGTTGAAATATTTTATAGACCCGCGCCAAAAGTGCATACCCGATTTTTCAAAAGTGTGCGGAGAAAAGATTCTCGATTACGAATTACTCAAATTTAAGTAACTTATTATTAAATCTAATTAACTAATTAACATTAATTAAAGGACAATACAAAATGTCAGTTATAAATTATTGACCTTGACAGTAAACATTGACGAAGTTTCCGTATTTGTTTACAAACATTCATCAATGTTGTGTAAACTTCGGTAATTTAAAACTTAAATTTGTCTTGTGTATATAACAATATTTTTCTCACTTCCAGTAATTTTTAATCGACTTCTTTTCTGCATACACAAGTCTCATTTCTCGCAGTCAAAAGCGCGGCATTATTTACCGACCAGTCGATGACACCGTCAGTGTCCCGTGCCAATAAACCAAATCCGCCGCAGTTATCTCCGTTTAAAAGATCAATCAATAAATCCTAAATTACCCGCAACGCGTTCCAACTGTTCGAACCGAAAAGCGTGCAAAAATTTGCAGCCCGATTAACATCCAATAAACAATCGGCGAGCGAAAATACGACGACCAATTTGCCCGATCGCACGGTCGCTAATTTCACGGCGCGCGTACTTTTGCATTCCACAATTCTCGTCGGCGACATAGTACGCGCACACAATTTAAGCACTCGGTGCTTTATGATTTGCGCGCGCGAGTTAATTAAGTGGGCGACGAGGAGGAGGAGGCGCGCCGTCGGGATAGCGATCGTTTGCGCGCGCGCGAGCACGTGAAACGGTTAGCGGCGACCCTACTTCCTTCTCCTTACGACCCCGTATCGTTTTATTTACGTCTGCGCTTTCGCGTGCGCGCGCGCACCTCTTTGTCCCACCCTTCGCCCTCGTCGATAGCCAAGACTATTGTATATCAAACAAAAAAGAGCCGTATATTTGAATTATCCCATCGGAAACAGTCTGGCACGGAAATAAAATGTGACTCGCGCTCGCGCAAGTTCAAGAATTCGATAATATTTAGCTTTCGTAATCCCGCGGCTACGGCAGTTACGTCGCTCGGGCCGCGCCAAAATCGTAAAACAAACTCGCGCGGTTTATTTTTTCGCCGGCCGCCGATATCGGCCGAGCCCGAACGCGATGACCAAACCGGCGTTGCCTGTTAAATGTTATAAGCGCCTATTTCTGGCCCTTCGCGTGCCGCCGTCGACGCTTTTTCACTTTCGAATTTCCCGTCGGGGCGTCGTCGCCCGCGCCCTCTAGCGTCGCCGTTATGTGCGCGCACCCGTCGAAGCTCGTTCTGCGTCCGCGATCGGCCCTTTAAACCGAACCGCGTCGCTTTTTGCGCCGATGTGCGACTCCCAAGCGCGCGGCCGACAAAAACGTCAATTGCCGTCGCGTACAAATGAAAATACAATTCTAATTAATAACCCAGTTTTTGGGCCATCAAATCAACATTATCGTCAACTTGATAGCCGGCGCGACGGCGAAAAAGCCGAATCGCGCAATGACGGCTCCCTGTCGATTGGACTTTCCCCCTCCCCGCCGCGCTTAACGATTATTGCCGATATCCGAATTACGTGTCCGCGATATTGTCCATTGCGCGCTTTATTTGCTTTTAATTGATCCAACGCGCATAATAAAGATTGCACGTGACGTTAAGTTTAATTACGGCGCGTTCATTATCACGACGCGAACGGCTCTCAGGCCCGCCAACCTGAATTTCGGAGATTATCGAAACCCGACATGCCGGTATTTTCTCTGCCTCGGCGTTCCACTTTTCCTTCAAACCGAATCCCCGCGCCGATTAATCGGCCCGAGCCATCGACCGGGGACCGTCGTGGCCGCAATCATTCCGGACTTCGATTCCGTCCTTTACATCGGGCCGCTGCGACCAAATTGATTGCCGAATATTCGCATGCCGTTGCGATGCCACCGCGCCATTAACTGATAACAGCGCGGCCTGTTCCCACACGCGCGCGCAACTCGCTCGGCCTGTCGCTCCTTCGCCTCGTTATATTCGTCTTTGTGGTATCAATTAATCGCACCTCGTTTCGATTACGCGCCGACCCTGCGCATTTCGCCGGAATTCGCGATTTGTCGCCGCGACGGCATTAAGCGCGCCGAGTGTCGCGCCGATAACGATTTGTACGCGCGTAACGAGCCCTGATAAATTGACCGAGGGCTTCGCGACAGGCCGCGTCGTTTTGACTCGGATTTTACTCGCGGGCCGACCATTTCGAAAGCTCAAGACAGCCGCAAGAGAAAGTCATTCCAAAGCCGAGCGCGATTCTCGCGCTGAAGTTGCATGCTGAAACGGAAATCAGTGCAACATTCAGTGAAAAAAAAGAATTGACATTTGATTGGACTAGATAATAATCGTAAGAAAACGGTGCGATTATGTGAATAAAACTTAGATTATGAACGAGAAGAATGAATTAGAAACATTTGACATCTCCTCAAAACTTGAAAATTCATTAATAATTGCTACTTGTGTAATTTGACCTATCGTGAAATTGTTAAATATGTTTTTTCCATGAATTATTTTCCTTATATTCTGAATGGTATAAGTTTTGTCAAAAATTTGAAAATTTGTATAACCATAATAAATGTATCATTGTTGTTTACATTATTGCGCTTGAATCCAGTGTTTGTTGTCTCCTAAATTTTACAGGATTATTTCTTGCAATAACAAAGCATTTCGTTTGGAAATAATTTTTTTTTAATATTTTGGAATAGAAACAAAAAAGGACGCTAAACGTGTAAATACACCACGTCATAAATAATGCCGTTCCAAATTTGTTTTGTTTACTTCACGAGTTGACATTGAACGTCCTTTTTCTCAGTTCTCGAACTGTTAGTGCAGTTTTATAACGACGTAATGTTGATATCGCAAGATTGTACTGTAATGTGAACAATGTAAAATGTAAATAAACCAATTCAATATTGCAATATTATTATTTTTATATTATTTATTTTATACTTCATTTATTATACTCAACAATGCTGATTTGGTGTAAATAATATATAAGAAATTGTATTTGGATAATTAAAAATAATTTATACCGTGCAATAAAATTTTATTGTTTATTGCTATTTTATGTGTTCCAATTATAAATTCTTCAGTACAATATAAATTAATTAACATTCGACATTCGACCGTTTTATCGCAAAAGAATTTAATTACAACTGAAAATTATTTGTATGCGTTTTTGAGGCGGAAAAAGGCGAAGCAAAAACTGATTCAGTTGTAGCAGAACTGACATTTCACAAACCTTAAGGATATATATATATTGTCCGAGTTTTACTGGATTTATTGAACGGTTATTATATGATGATGACACACATTAATTAAAAACAAGTTTAATACAAATTTGCCGAGGGAATAAAATGAAACGCAGTTACCAACTAATTGTCGTTAAAACGAAAAAATAAGATAAATAAATTGATTCAAAAATAATTGACAACTTAGTGTTGTTGAATATTTCGAAAACAGATTATTCACGTGAATTATTTTGTCCGTCGTGGAATAAACGTAAATTATTTCTCGTAACAAGTATTTTGTATTATACAATTAATTGCCGGATTTCAATTGATACTCAATAAAATTTTATTTACATTAATACTTAAATAATACTAATTTACAAAGTGAAATCTTCATCGAGCTGCAC
>JABFQC010002090.1:0-17048 GCA_022817085.1 Psilanteris sp. ZL-2020
AGCGAACTCTGTCAACCAATTTTCATGCTCTTACAGCATGAAAGTATCTTTAGACCGATATACTAAACTTATTGTCCGAAGAATGAATATATTTCTATTACAGAATTTAAATTTCTTAGAGTGTAATTTTGAATATTATAACAGTCCAGATTGACAGCGATTAAATTTTTCGATGCTGTAAAACCATTATGACAGTTTATGTTTTCTAATTTATCAACGAAAAATCTCAAAATTCCACGCTGTCGAAAACATTTATAATGCAATTATATTTATTATTAGTTCAGCAACGCACTCATTTTAAAATTTATATTTAAATATCTTATTTGGTTTCTAAAATGCTTTCAAACTAATTATAATCACGCTCTTCGTTAAACACAAAGTTACATTTTTAAGTCGTTGTAGTAATGTATTCGTGATTAAAACACTAAATTACTCTTTTTTTTTCGACAATGAAATGCTGCTACGAAATCGATGTACCGACATCACTGACCCAGTCGCTTTTTCAGCTTTCGCAATGACAATTATCAAAGAAATAACGGCTGTTTGCGAGCGCGAAAAAGAAATATCACCGAGTGCCGTTTATTTGGTTGCTGACATTATAATGTGTGTAATTAGCGTTGCGTGCGCGCTCGTGGTAGGTGTCGAATATCACGCTTAGACGCTCACCGAGCATTGTCGTTATTTTCTTTACCTGGTTGCTTTTTGCCGCGAATGTTTTTCCCCGACAACGAGAAATTAATTAAATCAGCAAAAATCAATTATAATTGAATGTTATTCTTCTGGCGTTTTTTCATCGTTATAACTTTGTAAGGACGCGGCCATAAATTTGCCGCGAGAGGATAATTGAGCAGTTCAGTGCAGGCTTTTCGATAACGTCGATTGGATTGAAATTCAAATACCTTTTTTCACTAGAATTAGATTAGATATGATAATCCCATGAGTTCTATTGATAATTATTAAGACACGGATATAAATTCAATAATTCCTAGCGTGATTAATAAGCTTTCTAAATCCATATGGTATTTAATGTCGTAGCGAAATTAAGTAACACACGTGAGCCGTGTAGGGTTTTAAATTATTTTCTGACCGAACATTGATCATCAATGGTCGGATCGATCGCACATCATTTGCATGACAACGAAGGAAGTCCTTTTTAAATGTATATATAATATTATGTAGTAATACAAAATGTGATGAAATTAAGATTGAGAAGGGAATTAATGTTCCCTTGTTTTTAAATTATCTACACTGACAGAAATCATAGTGATATGAACTATAATATAGTTGATTTAACTATTTATAATAGTTGTGTAGAGGGAACTAAATTTTCTAGTTGAATTTATTACATGGTATAATAGACAGGTTTAGTTATCTCAAGGATGCTTATAGTGCATAGAACTATTTGATAAAATTAATTTTATCTTGGTTAGTATTTATACGAGCAATTATTTTATTTGTTTCAACTAAACTATAGTTGATGGTGTTCAAATTAACAATCAAAGAGGATATAACTTTAATTCTTTCAACTAAAAATTAATTAATTAAATAGTAATTAATTAAACTATATTTTGCAGTTAAATTCAAAAATATTTTTATTTAAACTTAAAAAATTATTATTATTACACAAATCACAGGTACCTATAATGATAGGATTTGAACGCACGACCTCACAGTTCCGAACGCAAATATTGATCACAAGCTATTGAACTGTCGTGAAAATTAAAGAAATTTGGGTATATTTAAAATTAATTTGAAACACGATGTGTATATAAATTAAATATCAACTCAATTATAGCTATATAGTTGAATAAACTATTAAAAGAAATACAAATAATTTATTGTTTAGTAAAACCATCTACAAAATTAAATTTATTTAAAAAATACATCAAGAATCTTTTAGAATTATATTGACAATATATAATTATGCATTTAGCTATTTATTAATTGTTTCAGAAAAAAATAGTAGTTTTATTAACAAATACATTTAACTAGGAAATATAGTTGCTCACATTCATTTTTTCTGTCAGTGTAGGAATCATAATAGAATTACAAAAATAAGAATATAAAAAATACGCATTGTTTCCAGGCACATTCGCGATATTTAAATTTTATTAACTCATTCTATCATGTTTAATTTGATTATATTATACTGCGAATATCTTAACAAATTCGTATATATATAATTAAATATAACAACAACAGCTATAAACAAAAATATTTTAATGCATCAACCAATTACAAAACATTAACTTTTGCTGAAGTCGGATAATTATGAAACATTAAAAGCAAACTATTTTAAATTGTATTAAAAATTACAATTAGTATATTATTAAAATGTACCAAGTGTATTAAGAGCGTTAAACATAGTACAAATTAATATTTTTAGTTTAAGGAGTAAGTTAAAAGAGCTACTTTTCGGAAAGTTTAAATTACTTGTTCCAAGTTTTCAACTTTTTGTTGAATATACTCTCAGGAATATTACAGAATAATACTTATTTAAATAGTTCAAATTAATATGTAGTTAAACAAATGAAGTAGAAAAGATTATATCAGTAGAAAAGAGAAAATGTCTAGCTCGACATCCTCTCATTGATTGTACGGCAATGAAATTGAGGAAATTATGAATTGCAAATTCAACGAACGAATGGGTTTATAAATAATTAAATTTTATATGTCTTAGTTTCGACACAAACCCATATTAATTTCACGACAGAATATTTACAAATTACTTTTAAATACTGCAAATTGATCAATCTGTAAAAAGTTATATAATATAATATATTATATAAAAAATTGCCGAAAAATCAGTGCTACTATTATTATCGCTGTTAACAAAAATACTTCCCCATTATCAACATTGAAAATTAACGATTATCTCGATTGAATAACTTGCCAAACCGACGTGATCAAAAATGTCGACAATATTCAATATCCCACGCTACAAACGATGATACAAACGCCGAAACAATTTAAAAAATAAAAAAAAAATACTTTTAACTTCATCACTAACTCATAACGAGGTTGTCTGGGTCCATTTCTCAGTTTGAATAACTTTCAAGAGATGTTGATGAATGAAACCATACGCTTTTTATTCTAAGCAAAAAACCCACGCAACACGGCGTATGTTTTTTACCAATTTGAAAACATCAATTTCGTTTCACAATTGACAAATTAATAAGATATCAGAACTGGAGCTGCTCAACCAGGAGACGCGAAACAAGCGCGTATTAATTTGGACGGTAAAGCAGATTTTGCATTTACCCCCAACCGAGTTGCAAATTCCTGGCATAACTTTACAATACGGCAATAAATCAAAACATTTTGTTCCGAACGACTCATTTTAATTAAGACGGCCATTACCGAAGCAACAAAGTAACCCCGACGCTACGAATAAAGGGTCGGACGATCCTAAAGTACGTTTTAATTGTGGAATCTTGAAAACGTTCAAAGTTGGCGAATTTGTTGCACGACTTGCAAGACACCGACCAATGGCAGAACAATCGTGACGCCATATCTGGCAGCAGTGCCACATAATATGTAAAAGCATAGCGGAGGCTCTCGATTATTAATGGCCCGAGTTCCGCGAATACACCAGTCGCCATGAACTGATTAGGCCTTAAATGAAGAAAGAAATAACTCAAAAAGTAATGTAACGAGAGATCCTTATCGGCCGAGACAATTAGCGGAGCATATAAATACGGCGTATTTATAGTCTGGTATCATCCTCCCCTTTGAGCGTCCTCCCGCGACCAACCACCTCCAACGGCACCCCGAAGAATACGCCTTCCTACGCCATAACTCAAACTATTTAATTAATGTTTTTCTCCTTTTAGTCGGGCTTCGCATCGCGAAGCATGGCCGATAAGGAATCGGGGTGCCTACTAGTCACGACAACGAGACGGGATTATACGCGCGTTAGTGTTGCAAAAACTTGGTCTTTACGGCAAAAAAAAAGTGGAAAAAAAGGGGAAAACCGGCCGACGAAGGGTGAGATAGTACACGCGTTTCACGTCTCTATTTTCAGATAAACGAGCCACGTCACGCTTTTGTTCCTTTTCTCGTGCTAAGAATTTATGTTATTAAGTGAGCCAAAAACTTCTTCCCTCTCCTCTTTTCCGACTATTCGTTTTGTTTTCGCGGTAGAAATTGGCCAGATTTGAACTCCGTTTTTATATTATCTGCGGGAAAGATGCTTTATTGCCCGGGTTATCTGCTCGGCAAAATGGCTTAATTTTAAGCTTCGCATGTTGTTCACTTCGACGCTTTAACGAAATGCAGGACGTCCCTCGATCGCAACTTGGTTTAGCTGGGTTTAAAATGACGCATTCGTGAATCAAACTTTAAATTTGTTTGCTTACGCCGAGTACAATTATTGTGTCGGGTTTTAACAATGTTTTTTGTTATTCGCGTTGAATTTTTATTTTTATTATTTTTTTTTATTATTATTTTAATTATCTCGTGCCGCAGTATTTTGGTTTAATAGTCATAAAACAACGACAGGGTGTATGACGAAAGTAATTAAAATTACTAAAATTACACTGCGATTTTCTGGACGAAGTAGATCGCGTGTTGTATCGTTTAACTTTAAATTAGACATTTCGAGCAAATAAAATATCTTATTGCATAAGAATTTGATAAATGCTCTCACATAAGCGTTAAACTTTAATACATTTTATAATCACAGATAATCATTACTGTTGTGGCACGAATGCTGGTGTTTTCAAATGTAAATATAGTAATTGAAATTTGAATCGCGTAATCATGACGCACTTAGAGATTGAAAGACAAAAACACTTTTACCTTTCGCATTAGTACACGTTTACATTTTAATTGTAATAATACACGGACTATGCACTTATCAATCCGTTATAATAAGAAATCAATTTCGTTTTCCGTACTGTATATATATATACATATATACTCTTATCAAGTGATTAAATTTTATATATTTTATAAACGGATTTAAATAGTTGAAATCAGATAGTTCATTTTTTTTACCATTTAGAGAGAAGTACATCAAACACTTTAGATGGCAAGTCTGAGTATTTATGTCTTAATCGGAACGTAACCTATAAATTTCTATGGTATTTCTAGACAGTCAAATTTACTATCCGAGATATAAATCTGGTAATTTCAACCATTCAGTACTCGCGATTATGCGATTGCAAATTGTTTCTTTATTTTGCTTTGCGTAGTATCAAACTTTATTAATATTGTTGTTATCATTATAAAAATACTCGCTTCGATAATACGATTTTAAAATTGTAATTCGAAATCTATCTATCTTGTATAAAAATAGAGCATGTAATATACTATAATTACATTATTCACTATTGCACACTCAAAATTTATCTTGTAAGTCTGCAGCATATCAATCTAAACAAAAATGCACAATAATTAAGGTCAAATAATTCTTCAGAAACAGCAATTTGCTTTGATTGAAATTATCCAGACATTACAAGAATTTGAAATAATGATATCAGTAACATTCTGACAGAATAGTTAGCGAAAAATTATTTTTGCCTCGATAAAGCGAAGGATAAACATAAGAAATAATGAACTATGATACTATATATAGCAGAAGCTAAAGAATCACTTTAATCTTGAAACGAGAAATATGATTCCAGAAAACAAAAACGGTTATTCATTAATTTTGCAGAACACATTTCTCTGTTTCTCTACATCTAGGCAAATTTCTATTAAAAAGTACTGTGCCAAAACATTACTTTGTAGCTATGTTTGTCAACAAGGAATGATTACCGTCAAAACATAATAAAAAATATAAGAAAATGGAAACAATATTTAAGGGTAATTTTTACATGTTTACAAACATCACATCAGAATACTGTTTTGGCACAGTAATTTTTTATAGAAAATTTTCTCAGTGTATAAAAGAAACTTATTCCTCTGATGCAATTACATACAAGATTAAATTAGTTGACAAAGAAAATACAATATTTCCAGTCGACAAAGAAAAAAATGAATTCGTTAGATCGCGGAAATTATATCCACACTAATCTATCCAAGATACAGTCAAATTGTACGAATCACCGCTCTGGATGTATAATACGTTTTACGAGGAACAGAAACATCCTTTGGACCTCACAATCGTCAAAAACCTGCCACGTAACGTAGTTTCTCTACTCGCGTGCAAAATTTACCTACATTCCTCGAAATGCCTCTCCTATATGCCCACAAAACAACGCACCAAATTATACACTTAGGATTGTCATCATCTCGTATAACCGTCAAAAAAGGACTCGCCCGGACGCGCATTATACTCACACCCGGTGTTATTATTGTTATTAAAATGGTGTTTCGGTTTGAAATCTGCATTTCGTTGATTCGGAATAAAGTATACGAAACGTCAAACAAAATTCCCGTTCGAGTGTAAGCTCCCGAGTGGCTCGTCACTTTTTACTCGCGTTAAACCGACTTATTTGTATAAAATGAGCACCCGCCAATTTCGTCTACCAGGAAAAAAGGAAAGAAAAAAAAAGAAGAGAGACAAAGAGAGAAACGGGAAAGGGGCGAGATAAAGAGCGAGAGAGAAGGAATGGCGGGAGACGAGCGGAAGGCGAAGAAGCGTATAGGTTCTTTGTTAACGCGCGGCTATGCAAAACGGGCCCACGAAAAGTGTTCGAATTCCACGAGACAAGGACAGAAAAAGTGTAACGCACACACACAAAGAACTATGTTATCAGGCCCAAGGCGAGGGTCCGAGCGCAAACGTTTTTTGCGAATAAGACACGCGGATGACGACTCGACGAGGACTTGACGTACGGTCGTTAGTACGTCTATCGTTGGGGTGGAATTTTGACGATTCAATTTGCCGGTGCTGGCGCGAGATTTGCAGCCCGTGGGGCACTTCGCAACGGTGGACACGCAACTCCGCAAAATGAGCTCGCGTTCGCCAAAGCCGCAGAAGGTAAAGTCGCGGGACTTCCGGGGGACGCGCGGGGCAGGACGCGCCGCCCGTCGGAAGGGAGAAAGAAAGGAGTTTTGAAAAGGGACTAACGACCGGCAGTTAACGGCGGCTCGGAAATTGCCGGTTACCCGCTGCATCTTCCACGGCCAGCCTGGCCAAGAATTATTAAACTGTAGTTTAGTTTAAATTAAGTTATTACCCCGAGTCGGCTCGTTTTGTTTTTCCCGTTTGGCCGTTCTCTGCGGAGACTACCTTGTCCTTTTTTCTTCTTCTCCGTATCCTTTTCCAAGGATCTACCCGACCCCTTCTCGCCCGCGTCGTCGTCCCTTTCGCGGCTTTCACCTTTCCCGTATTTACCATTCGTCAACCTGTTTTCAATCATTTCCACGTCGGATTCCGGTCTCGCGCATTTAAACAGAGCTATCTCTGCCGTCTCTTTAGTCTAATTGATGGCGGCGTTATATTGATTTCGTGCAACAATATATATATATATATATATATGTTGTACGTGGTGTATTACAACCGAGATGCTTTTCATGGCATCTGAGATGGTCGAGTTTTAGTTTTATAATAAGTGTAATGTCGTGCGTGAAGGTAGAAAAGTAAAGTACGTCGAATGAAATTAATTACAATTTTTTGTCTAAGAATAAAAACAACGACACTATTTAATGGAACGAGATACTTAGTCATTACCTATTACGACGGTTGAAATTGATATATTTTTAATCAAGGAATAGAATCATTTATAACCAAGAGTAATTGAAATAACATAATAATTTAAATGGATAATTCCATAAATAGTTCCTTGAAAAATATGTTTTTTTATTTCAATCATCTGAAGCTCAATTGGTAATGCAATTATATATTTAGTAATGCAATAATTATATATTAGTTCAAAATTATTGATCTTTTATTTTTATAAAATAATTAGCAATGACTTTCGAAAAACAATTGTGATAAATAATTGCAAATAATTTTAATATGAATTAAATAGATTTATCATTCTACATCATATATTAAACTTCAATTAATATTGCGGTTTATTGTATACGGTTGTATTTCTTATTTTCTATATATTGCTTCGATAAAAAAAGAAATTTATGAATATAATAATTAGACCGTAATTGAAAATTGAATAAGTTAATTTGATAGAAATTTTTATATTGAATAAAACATTATATTTTATAATAACTTCACAATATAATATTATATAAATCTAGTATTTAATATGAAAGTCGGATCTTCTACAAAATTGTATTCTGCAGTAATTGTAGGCATATGTTTATAACATTATTAAATTTTTCATCAAACAAAAGTCTTCATTCTAGAGGTCACTTAATGTAAATTATTTTTGTGTCAAAAAATCGTATTTGCTGCCTTCTAATAGCGATTATAAAATTGCCATATTGTTCTGTTGTTTTAAATTATTTCATCGATATGGAAATTTTAATTATACTAATTTATATTAAATTGATTGAACAATTTTCAATTATAATTCATATATATATATACATATATATACATTGAAAAGCAATTTTAAATATATTGAAAAAAATACTACCTTGAATGAAGTATATTATACTTGAATGAAGACAAAAATATACTGAAATAAGTTCAAGAACATATTTTACTTGAAATAAAAGTTTAATATACTTAAAAGCATTCATAAATCCGCCGTGAATCAACTTACTTGCATAGCATATCAAGAGATGAATTAATTGTTATTTTTAATTCTGAAAAATGGATCATATTCTGAAGAGAATAAAAATATTCTTCAATTTTATTCAACTTCTAATTGAACCAAGCATATTTTATTTAAGTATTATTTAAAATATCAAAAATTTGTAATTTATAAATATTTGTTTCTAAATTTATCTCGTTTATTTTCGTTTTCAATTTTTTTTTACGAACAAATCGCTAACGATGGAGATTTGATCGCGAGACCTAAAGAATACTAAACAAACACTTAACCGACTATACTATCGACACTATGTAAGTTGTGGAATCAGAAACGTGCAATATTTCATTTGCTTTCAATTTAAGTCGTATTAACTGTATGTCAATTACTAATTTAATGTAATTAATAACTTGATTCAAGTAAAAACATATACTTTCATCACGCTAGATATGATTCAAGCATATAATATTCAAGTATATTATATGATTAGATACAGCATAGGTTTTTTCATTGTATCTATTAAATATTTAATGTTTACCGCCAAATTAATGAAAATAATAATCAAATATTTATAATAAATATTACCATCAAAGCATTATAATGCAATATAATATAATGAAAGGAATGTATGTGTTTATATATTTGCGTCACTCCAAAATATGATACTTTTCATTAAAATAATGAACATGTCCATTCAACGAAAACAAAAAAGCCCAGAAACAGCTTAATGATTCTTTAAAAACTTGTTCTTCCACCACAATTGTCTCATCTTTCACTCAAAACGCATTATTAGGATGAAAATATTATCTTGCAGAAAGAAGTCAATTTCCTTCGGAACATAAATGAGCATAGTTATTTAGCGATTAGGAAGACGACGGCGCGTCTTAAACAGAGACGCACGGTCAATTCTTTTTACTTCAACGTCATTTCGGTGATCGTTTTTGTTTACGCAACTCCACTACGCAAGCGCGTCTCCCATCCGCAATCTTCGTTTTGTCCAAAAATATCGCATTTGTCACGAAAAAACAAAAAAGATGCTGACAACAACGCTGCTAAAAATATATAATACGTGTGTCTTAATTAAGACGTCCAAGCGTCCTAATCTAATGCACAATATTGTCTATTAAAATTGTCTTAATATTAAGTCACTTTGTGTCTTACAATCGTGACATCTAAGACACTTTTTTTTACCAGTGAAGACGCGCATTCTTACACAAATGACAAGAAAATCGGTTCGCTCGAAAACCTTTTTGCGCGATTCCGCGCGTCAAACGCGCGAAGCAAAAAGTGCGCCGCTGACGCGTTTGCTTTCTAACGCGAAAAACCGATCGAAATTAATAAAAGTGAAAACGGAGTCGTCCTTTGTTATTGCAAGGACAAAAAGTGGCGTATAAAACCCGACGACTGTTTCGGAATCATTTCCTGCATGCATGAACAATACGCAATTTACGTTGCGTACGAAACGAAACGCGGATAAAAAATGGCTTATAAATAGGAATATAATTTTTGCGTCCCGGTACTAATGCAAATGTAACATTACTTAACTTGATATTTACGACGCTGTTCTGCGTTAAATTGTGATAGCGGGTGGACGCGTCGTAAAGCACTCAAAGTGTTAATACCAACGTCAATTTCCCTCTGGCGCACAAGTTTTTCGATAATTATATAGTATTCGCGCTTATAATGGCATGTTTTCCTTTCCTCGAATTTCTTGCCGGCAAGATGTGTTTTCAAAATGCCAGACTAAATCTCCATTATACCTTACAGGAGCGCGAGCGAACGAGTTTCGGAACGTAAAGTTTAACGATCGAACTCGCGTTTAAGAATATTACGATCATGTAAAACTAGTAGGTATACATATGAGGCGCTTCAATTTTTCCGAAACAATTTCTAGGCGCGAAATTTTCAAACAAAACCGACCAGTCGGCCGTGGTCTCGTCGGCTTCCAAAATTACCGCGCCCGGCCTCCCCCCCTTTGGGCGCATAATAAATAAAATAAATTCCAAATTGGCGTTTTAATTTCGTACTAGACGGATAAAGCTGTGTAACCGATCGATATCGGTAAAAATGAATTTGTCCCGAATCAATAGCGAATTTTGTAATAAAAGGCGTGCTCATTGTTTCATGAAAAAATTCATGGTTTAGTCAATAAAAGAAGGCGTCGATTACATCTCGAGGCTCTTCGTTAAGATATATCTATTCAGCTATCAAGCCAATCTAAGTGAACTATTACATTTCCATATAAGACATTGTCTAGTTTAGGCAATAAAGAGTTTAGATCTTATCGCGAGTTATTTGCAAGCATCTCGTACAATCGTTATTTTCATTCAAGAAATTTTTGCCGAAGAAAAAATGCAGTCCGGCGTCGGATTTGCTTTGACGGAAAAGGATAAAGTTGCTCGACTCGATTAGCGAAGTAATTAATCTTTTAACCTGTCTCTGCGCGCAGCAACAAACTAAACCCAACCAATGACTTTCCGTTATTTACTGTGTGCGAAACGGTGTCGTGCGGTTTCAGTTGGATGTCACTTGGCGTAATAAGATTACGGATAATTAACCGGCAAACGAATTAACAACAAAGCGCGCAAACAAACGGAATTTACTTCGGAGTATGCCAATTTATTTCGCAAATTTGAATCAAACGATCGTTAACGAAAAATTCATTTATCCGCAATTGTTGCTTATAATTAGGAGGATTTGGGAATAATTAACACGTCGAAGCGATCATTAATCAGAGTCTGCTAAACATCCGGTCGGAAACGAATGTTAATTGCGCTCGTAGCTTTCAATCAAACGAAATGGTACTTCTGAACGGTGGACGTGATGGGAGCAATTGCGGGATGAATAATTGATACGATAAAAGAGCGAGTTGACCGTTGCGCGATAGAAAATCGAAAATGCATTTCTTGCAAAGCGAGCGGCAGATCGAAGAAATGATTCGTGCGAAAACGGATTCTGTGACGTTTCTTGAATAAACTTTCTTTCGGCCGTCGGGTTGAAGGGTCGTGTCAAGCCACGCTATTTAAGCGGTCTCCGGAGAACCCCGAGAACAATCTTATGATTGACCGCATAACAAAATCCTCTGTGGACCGTTTTCTCAACATTTTGTTGAGCGTATTTGGAAAAATGATGCCAATGTCAGGTGGGAATACTTGCCTATTATTATTATTATTATATATATATATATATATATAATAGTTCACTCTGATATACATTCGAACTAATCGATTCGTTTGGGCGATTGTTTTCCGTATTATTTATGAAAAAAAACGCGTAAACAATGATCAAATACGCGTGCAATTTTGCGAAAATAAATAATGAGAAAGCATTTTTGTTCGCGCGCGTTTCTCAATGGGGCTCATTGTGTCGAATCTGCGAACGAACAATTTCACCATATTATTATTTTTACGCGTAATGTTATTAGTGCGGCGTTTAAATTATGCGCGTATATGCTTATATAACGCGCCGTGCGAGTTTATATAATCTAATTTTATTGATACTATCGTTTGTTGTGTAATCGTACAAATTGAATTTTAAATTAATTTCGTAATCTTAATTAAATAAATAAAAATGTTTACTAATATCATGCACAATTGAAACTGGCGCTAATGTGCCGACATTTTAATGCTAAATAACCATTTACGTTAAGGAGCAACGCAATTATAGGCATTATACAATTTTGAATATTTAGATTTGATTAATTTTGATAGACTATGTTTAAAATTTGATATTAGCGGATTGGATATGTTAATCAATAATGCATAAATTAGGATTCAATTAAATCGTTTTATTATATCGCGGCTAATATTTACTTTAGTCGCACTCCCAGTGAGGCATACAAAATAAATTCTAATAAATTTTAATGATGAATGATAGAATTAATTCTTTCAATTCGCTGTGGTAATGCAGTCAATATTACTATACATATTTATACATTATACATTTCTACCCATTAACTCATTATTTTTCAAATGAATAATGTTCAAATTACTAAACATTAAATAGTCATTTTATCATTGCGCGCGCACCGTGTATTATTTATTACTCCTAAAATCAGTCGAACGATTGTTACGGCATTATATATTTATATAATTTTTCGAATACGGAACGTGTCAAAACACAATTTACGACTTAATATGAACTTACATCCGTTTTGTAGCACGTATAAAAATAATATTGTATTTTATATGTGTCAGTCCCTATGGGCTATCAAAAACGACAAATCGGACTATACACGTTCCCTACTGCAATTTAATTCGCAATGCGATAAATATTTGTAGTTGTAAGCAAATGTATGTAATTCGTTTCAAAATCAAATTGAATTCACTATTGGAACAAGTGTTTTAAATCTGGACATTTTCACGAATAAAATTTGAATATTGTTATATAATAAGATATTCTTAATATCATTTCTACGGAAGTATTTTAAAAGAAGACATTTTAAGCTTTTGATTGTCACAGTGTTACTAAAATTAATTTCAGTTATTGACAATATTTTCGTTAATAAAAACTGAAATAATATTTAAGATTACAATCAAGTTTGCCATTTAATGATATTATTATTCAACTTTTGTATAATGTTATTTCGATATCAACATAATTAAAAATTAGTATATGAGTATCATAGATATAACCTAAAAATAGATCATGCTGTCACACATGTGTAAACAAATATTTTACAGACTGAAATAAACTGTGTGCAATATTTCGTTTTTAATTCTTAACCGTCAATTAATATTGACACGCAATTAAAATTGTACCATTATTTTTCTGATATTACCAAAAATCATATTTTACATGTACTCAAAAGTTTCAACCACAATTTCAATTACCGATCATTGTTATTCTAAATCAATTAACCGTATATAAAAATTGACCAACTTTACAATAAATTACACACGATTTTTTTGCGTTTCCCCATCAATACAAACACACGATTTCACTACCCCATTGCAGTTCAGTCGAATCTTTTCGTATCGAGTCCTGCGCGCTCAACCCGGACTCTTTGCCGCTTTTCAAGTGTCAATGACGCGCGTACCCCGACTTCGCAAACGACAAGATCGCGCGCAAAACAAAGCCACGTTCCTCGACTCACCTTTTTTATCATCGTCCTCATCCCCGTGATCTCCCGAGTGATGCAAATGGTGCGCCGGATGGTGCGTGGTTATAGCCGGTACAAGAGGATGATTTCCGAGCGACGGGTGAGAATGATGCGGGTGATGATGACTAAGGAACCTGACAGCAGCAGCCGCAACCTGATGTTGTTGCATAGTTTGTTGTACCTGGCTCTGTACTTGTCCGAGGACCGGATGGTGCGGCGGCCATCCTGCCAGGTGAAACGGAAACACCGGTGTCGCCCTCTGGAAAAGCCTCGCCGGGCCCAGAAGGGATCCGCCGGACGCGGTGGAACCGCCACCAGGAGGCGGCGGGAACGACAAACCACCCCCTGGCTCCAGAACCATGTTAGGAATCAGCGCGGAAGCCTTGAAATCTCCGCTGAGGAGAACTCGTTAACAACAGCGAGGCCCCGTTCCGTTCATCTAGCGATTCCGAAGGTGATCCTTGCCAAGGATCAACGATCAGGAAGAACCCTTGGCCGTCGCGACCATTTGATCGTCGACTACGGATTACAGCGGCTTCGGGGGCATGGTTCCGAGCGTGGGTCCCGCTCGTTTGCGATCCGTCGGCAGCCGAGTTGCCAGAGCCCGCGCGACTCTTCGCACGCTCGCGACAGACTTGGGCGCAAAAAACCGCAGCAACGGCCGACTGACGTTGGCGCGCGGCGACCGCGCACTGGTGCCTATTCGTCGCGGGTGACCCGGGTGTTGCCGCGGCACCGATCAGCCGAATTGGCGAAAGCACTCATTGCCGCGGGCGAAGCCCCCTTGACTCGAAACCAGTCCGGACGGGTTCCGGACGAGTCCAGTTTTGACAGCTGTCCTTCCGAACACAAAATAACCACGGTGCCACTGTAGTACACTAACACTCAACTGTCCTTCGCGCGGTGGCGAATTGCGCGCGAGCCGCGAACACTCGGGTCCAGTCAGAAATCCAGTCGCGACGATCAATTATTCGCGTTAATCGTTGCGTCGATCGAATGACCAGAAACTTCAGCACCGGGAACGCCACACTTGCGATAAACCCGGCGGTGCAGGATCACTACGGCACGAGCCAACGGCACAATACTATCTGCCTGTAGACTCGACCTGGAAGTACCCCTCGATCCATGAGCGGCAAACCAGTTTGGGTCGCCACCCAGCGCGCGCTCATTGGCCGGCCGACTCACGCGCGCGGCAAAGCCGTGGTATCGCAGGCGAATGGAACTCTGGAGATTATGGCTGGGTCGCCGCCTACGGTACGATTTTTTTGTCGGAATTGAATCAACGCCCCTTCCAGCGCAAGCCCGGTTACCGCTGGTGGGGACGAATCAATTGACGGCTGCCCTGAAAGGCGCCGCAAGATGGCTCCCCGTGAAAACCACCCTTCACGGTCGGGCTTATCCCGACTGGCGAGGGATGGATACGTGGTCCAATTTCGTCGACGCGCGACCCGTGCGGCTACGCGCGCGTCAGATATTTGTCATAAAACCGGACCGGCAACGAATCGGCGTTGATCAGCGCCGTTGCTGCGCGCGATTTTTCATCTTAAATGGAACGAGCTATATTGTTTTCGAAGGACCAGTTTTGGCGTCCTTTAATACGCGCTCGTTTCGAACTTTACCGATTGCGTATAACGATTTATACGTTCGGTTAATCACGACGACATATCGACGTTCGATTCCGCCTCGAATCGATTTTTATTGATCGCGTTGTGAAGGTACGAAATTGATAGCAACGGAATTGATAAATAATGCACGTTACTCGCACGAGGAATTGATTAAAAATGTATGCATCGTCAGACCGTTGGCGCGGGCTGCGTTTTCAGCGCACCAACTACACGTGACTTCATCCAAACAAAATTAATTAACTAATTTCGTAATTACGAGTCAATTACCTGTTGAATTAAAAGTGGATAATGAATTCAAAGTTTAGTTTGAAAATGATACAATGAAGAGTAGTTTAATTATTTATCCGAACTAATTTGAGTACTATTGAGTTAGAAACTCCGCGGGAATTTTGGATAACGCCGGGTAATTCTCGGTCGAGTTTTATCGCGATTCTCATTTTCGTTTTCGCCACGAAATGGAGCCGTAGGTGTGTATGCTTCACCTCCGAGTGCCACCCCCACCACCATTTGTCGCCCCACTCCGTGGTGCGTTTCTATCGCGAACTCGCGGGGGTGCGATTCTCTTTTAATAAGGTGGCGCGCGGCACAAGGGACACAGAGGCGTTAAGTAATTACGTCTATTCTCTTCTGAGAAGGAAATTGCGTCGAGCGCTCGCGCCTGCCCGGAGGCAAGTGCGAAAAATTAGGAAATTAAAATCAACCCCCACTTCGCGACACCCCCACCGCCCCGTTCGCCAGTTTCTCCGACTCGCGCATCGATCTCCCAAGCACGATGATTCGACGCCCGCTACCTCGGGGCTGTAATAAAATTGAAGAGATAATGCTGCATCTCTCGAAAAGTCCGAAGAAATTGACTTTTTAATTGCTTACTTTCCATTTAAATCGAAAACTGAAATTTCGTCAACGCTTGCATTATAATTCAATTACATTGTTTAATGGGCGTTGTGTCTTGTTTGACGAAAAAAAAAAGGGTAAACCTTACATTTAAATGTGACGCTTTAATAATGTCAATGGCATTTCGTACACGAACTGTTAAGCGGGTACTAGATTATGAAAATATTCAATTACGATATTAATAACGATCTTTATTTATAGCCGCGTACATATGTTTCATGCTGGGAAACGACACTAGCAGGTTTACGACCAAATTTATCACACTCTACTGAACTTCAACTCTAAAGTGTCGCATATGGTTAAAGCATTCGATGCGAAAATCTAACTTTAATTATGTTCGACGGGCATAAAACCCTCTATAAACAATAAGCTCGAGAAACATCACGGTCTATAAGAAAATAATTAATCCGACCGGCTGAAAATTCGCATCAATTGGCATAAGAAATAATGGGATTCGTTTTTTGACTATACGCGTGTTTTAAAAGAAGAATTATATCATACTGCTAGAAAAAAGTGTCTTAAATGTAACTTTTTTAAGACACGAAATGACTTATTTAAGTCAACAGCTGTCTTAATAAATGATATAGTCTACATTAGATTAAGATACTTACGCGTCTTTATTAAGTCACTTTGAGTCTTAAATAAAACACATTATATATTTTTAGCGGTTCAGTCGAAACGCGTTCGATATTAATAACGTACACTGAGAAAAATTTCTATTAAAAATTACTGTGCCAAAACAGTATTCCGATGCGATGTTTGTCAACACGTAAAAATGACCCCTAAATATCGTAAACATTACTTCGATTTCCCTATATTTTT
>JABFQC010002091.1:0-17048 GCA_022817085.1 Psilanteris sp. ZL-2020
CATATATACAGTGAACAAAAATGTGCAATCATAGACTATTTATTTTAAAAATCAGTTTTTTAGGTTTTTGAAAATTTAATTGGAATTTTAATTGAATTATGTAAAAATGTTGTTTATATTTTGTACAGAAGTGTAAATATTCGATTTCATTAAATAATGGATTTTAATTTAATGTTTAATCAACAAAATGCAGTAAATGCGTTTTATTCAATTTATCGTTAATAAATTTTATTTTAAATTCAAGTGAAAAGTCAAATCGCTTACTATTTGAACGGAATAGTATTATTTATGCTGATAAATCCTAAAATAAAGGCACTAAAGATCCGCAATGTTCGTAATAAAAGTAATGTGGATGTTGAAAAAGGCGTACCAAGTAACGCCGGTCACGTGTCTGTTCTAGGTTGAACGACACGGTAGAAAAATTGCTGAAAGCTTCGAATGACTCACGTTTTAAGGTATCATTTTTGTAAATAAATGAAACTTATTTTCTATACTGTGTGTTCTGACGGTGTTCTTAGAAATTCAGTGATATACGTCAAATAAAATCAATTACAACTTTCAGTAGTAATTTCATTAAAGGTTTTAATATATACATATTTAAAAGTAAAACATATATTTGATAGCAGCAATTATGCTTAAATTAGATATAATTCTTAAATTTTATAAATTTTAAAAATAAATTTCTAATAAACTAAATCTATGTATGTATATATAGTCAAGTGATCGAATGCTTATTCGGACCCGCCACTAAAGGGCTCCTATTAGGCTGTGCGCGTGTAAAATTTTATGCAAAAATTTAACTTCCCAATAACCCATTCCCTTTAAAAATCTAACCAAACCTTGTATTCGAAGTCTTAAGGCCCTACACTGAGTATATTATACATATTGCAATACATTACTATCAAAATTATAATACTTTGAAATGACAAATAATGAAATGAAATATACATTCAATTTTGAATAATTCAATTTATTATTATAGTCCATATATTTTCATTTCTGTAAATGTGTGATCTTATAATACTCGAAATTAATACAACGTACAATTGTTAATTACAAGTTTACCATTTAAATGGTAATGGTTACCATTATGTTTTCTGAGGGCAGTAATTTAATTATGCGTTAAATGGTGGGGAATATGGGAATGTATTCAAAACCATTGTATAGTTGCGTGATAAATTTGAGTGTGATATTAACAAATTTGAATGCGAGAACGGAGTGGTGTTTTTTAATAATTTTTATTCTGTTGACATATTTCATATATTTCTCTCAGAATACTATTCAAAATAACTGCAGTTAGCATTTATAATAATGCTATAATAGAAGGAAGTTATTTACACACATCTATAATTATCATTCAAAATTATAAATAAAGTTATAGATATATAGATGACAAATATTCTCTAAATTTATGTTCAATGATAATAGTTTATTAAAATAATTTTTATTTAATTTTATTATTGCGTTACATTATTTAAATATAAACCCAGAACCAAATTTGCATATTTTTTTATTACACTACATATATAAAAATATATATTATATTACTAAAAATATATTATACACATAGTAAAAATTAATATAAGCAGAAGAATTTTAAATTTAAATAATTAAATTTATAAGTTTATAACTATAATACATTTCATAACTATAATACCTTTATTATCTTTTAATATATCTATAACCTTAAAAACTGCTTTCTTAAAAATTGATAAACAAAATTCATACGAATAAATAATAAAAAAGACCCGTTTTTTTTTCTTTCAAAATCATAACAATTCATAACAAAAATAAGAAACTTCCGCCCTCTGAAAAGATCCTTCAATTACTTTTGTTTTCTCAACTCTCAGTTCTAATATAGAAAACAAGGACGTTCACAAATTTATGAATCATCATGCAATAATAAAAATGATTCAAAAATTATGCGGCATCATAATATTAAAAACATTTTTTATCACATATATATGTATATGAAATATTGCGCGTTACCGTGCGAAATTGTAAACAAAAGGGAAATATATTAATACCAATTCGCTCTAATCTATTACTGAAAATAACATTATTTCGCAAATATTCTTCAGGATCGTTGTAAAATTTAATAAGTTTAAGTAGTAATATGTTATTCAGAGTATCATAAATTACGCGAAGAAGTGCGCACGTGCAGAATTGGCCACCGAAGGTTCACCACCACTATATTGCCTGTAAGATACTGGCGTGTTTGTCAAAAAATTTCGGATATTTTCTGTTTTTATGGGACAAAACTATTCAACGACATGTTTAGGAGTCAATAGGTCAGGATGTATTGAAAGAAGGTTGTACACCTAAAGTTAATTAAAAATGTTGGTAATTATTCGGTAGTTCCCAGCAGGACTATGCCAAAGTTAAACTAATGGCCCAATTCTGGCACAGCACTGGTTACGAGATTATGGCACCCAGGTTTGTGACAGTATTGGCCACACTACGGTTAACACCCGAAATAGCAGCGAAACTGAGCTGAACCCGACTTGGTCAAAATTGACAACTAGTAATATGCCAGAGTTAAGTCAGGCATGGCATTTTGTATTATATAATCTAATACAATACGAATAATGTGTTAATAAATAAAAATTAGTACTGAAAAGTTCAGAATCCAATACTGGTACAAGGAAAGAAACATTGTATTAAAAATTACTAGCAAAATATTAAATGTGTGACAGTAGTGTTCTATTATTAAATTATACTTAAAAATAAGTAAGTGTTGCACATATTTTAGTCAAAATTGCTGACTTTTTAGTAAAAATTGCTGAAGTTTTATGTATTATTTCAAAATACAACACTTCTGTCACTCAATTGATACTTTATGAGTAATTTTTAATACTTTTTTTCTTTCCGTGTACTATACTAGTAACAGTACTGGGCCTACGTCGGATTACAATTATAATATTACTGGCAACTCTGGTACCAGTATTGGAACAATATTAGGCCATTTGTATTGGTCCTGCTGGGTTACTCCACCCCCAAATTTAATGAATCCCCTCTAATATACTCGTTATTTTTGATGTTAATATCAAATCAAAAAAATTTTTGCGATGTATGTTTTTAAATATGTCGATCAAATTTTGTGTTTTACGTTGTAACCACAAGTAATAATGAATTCGGATTATAACTAAAGCTGATAAACTGCATATTACGTTGTCGTATTATACAAATGTAATAACTTTCTATAGACTGAGACATTTTATGTCAAATTCTCTTTGCGCCGAAAAATGTTACTATTATGAAATAATGCGTGTGCTGTTTTTATAAATTTAACATAGCGACGTAACGTTAAACTTGTGAATTCCGCTTGTTCTCTTTTCTTCTGCTGTTGATGTACCGCAATATCTTGAAATTACTGGATAAACATAATATTTATTATTCGTAAGATTTTTTGTCGTATTATAAAGTTGAAGATAAAAAAGGACGAATTTGACGAGACATAACACATAATTAGATTATTTATGATAAAGGTAGATCTCGATATAAGACAAGATAATACACGGAGAAAAAAATTATAGTAAAAGTTTACTATACTTTACGGTAACGCAAGCATAAAAATAAGACTTTAAGTTTAATTGAATTTATAAACAAAAATTTTATGAACCTGACGAATTTGACCATAAAGTATGGTAATCTTGATTACCATAAAGTATATATTTTAATATCTGATAGATTCATAGTTAACGAAATTGAAATTATCAAAACTCATGTTCGGAAAGTAGTAGTGGATTTTTTTATATTATCTATCAACATATCAAATATTATATATTGTAACATCAATATACAGTTATTTTAAATTAATTTTAACTTATATTCCATATATAAAATGGTATATAAATCTATTTAAAATCGATTTAGATTCAGGGTTCTGAAAATTCCATATAACTATCTGTTAGAAATGTTTTTTAAGTGTTTTAAAAAATTTAATATTACTTTAATTATTAGTTATAAAAATTATATGTAAGATTTAATATTGAATATTTATTTTGATTGTATAGTTTTTGAAAAAATTAATAGTATTGAAAGAATCTACAAGGCTAAATTTTCCCTAATAATATGAAAGTAAATACAACCTCCTACCTTATAATAATCCTTGATAAAACGTCAGTCTCATTTAAGAAACGAAATTCAGTGCCAATCTATGAAATATTGAATAAAAATATTCACCATAAAAATATTGTTAACATATATTATAAATACAGTGAAATGTTAATATACAATTATTAATTGCATTAATATTATATATTTGTAACTTAGTTGAAATATGATTAATAGTAAAAATAAACATATATATATATATTATACATATGTATATATATATTTATAATTGTTGTTTACAATAAGCTAAACTTGTATTCCTTATATTATAAAACTGTAAAATATATACGTACAATTATCCACATTTCTATTTTTCCAAATTTACAAAAATCATTTAAAAATAATTTTTAATTATCATCAATTTAAAAAAATATACTGTTTCACCCGCGGCAGCTAATTTTGTATACAATATTTATCAAAGTGAAATTTTGTATTTACGAATTGTATGATCAACAGAATATATTTGACGCTAAATTTAATTAATTGAGGTTCAATTAATTCGAAGAATTATTAAATTGGATAAAATATACTTAAGTTTTATCGTTTCGCTCAATAGAATGTTTGATTTGATGTCTTTCATTAAAAACGAATACATATATTTATATGTTCGCTGCGACATTTGAACAGATTTAGGATATATACACATATACAGCTAAATATATATCCACACACAAACACACACACATATGTATTTATTTATTCGAGGTAATTCATGAAATGAAACTGAATATTATTATTTCAATTCCATGTTATCAGTATGCAATAACTGAACAAACATCACGCTGTTCGCATATCCCAAATAAAATTGCCAGGTTTCTGAATTTCCATGTACTCTGAGTGTACAACATCCCGTTAAGTGGTTTATTTTCTCTTTTGCAGACGACTCATCGTCAGACCAACGAAAGCGACCAAACACCGCTCACACCCGGTCAACCTAGCGTCTATGTCGTGACATTCGTGCTAAGCAAAGGGTTCTTCTATAAACTGCACATTGTTAGCGTGAAATGTTATGTCTTATGAAATTATATAGATCGTCGTTGAATCGAATTAATTATCTTGCGTAATTAACGTTTCTTTAACAAAGTTCAAAATTTGTGATTTGCATAACATAAATATATATACATAAAACACATTCTATACATTCCTATTATATAGTAATTATCTGTGTATTACATATTTAATATAAAGGACACTGCATATATACTAACGATTTTTAAATAATTGCAGTAAATAAGAGTAAAAATATATCTTCAAAATGGCAAATAAAAATATAAAAATCACGATAGAAACGTGAGAATTTTTAATACAAATAGAAATACTTTTTACATTAAACACACACTTCTTTAAAGTAAGCAGAAACACTTTTAATGTAAACGTAAACCTTTTTTAATGTAATCGAAAGTTAAGGTTTGTAAGGAAAGCAAACATTTTCGATAAATTTTCATGTATCGTCAACAGCAAATTTTACGTTGAAATAACGTTTTTTCGATGTAAATATCGATACAGTATTCGTATCACAAAGAGGTGTTATGTTGGTGTCAATTTGATGTTGTATAATGACGTTAGTAAACAACGTTATCGCAACATTAAATGACAACATCGATTAACAGTGTTGATATGACATTATATAACGACGTTGATACAATATTTAGAACAATATATATGATATTAAAGACGCTTTGGTACCATTACTGAAAAAATAAGTGAATATTAAGTTTTATATTAACAATTAATATTATTATATTTATAATTTTAATTATTTACAAATATTTTGTAACAATTATGATGACACGAAATAATTAAACTTATAAAAGTACAATTTTTCAATGATTATACAAATTAAATAACTATTTTAGAATATTCAGTCAAATAAAAATGAAGAAGGTTATTGTATAAATGAGTAGATTTAATATTTTTAAATTAACTTCAAATAGTTATCATAAAAACGAATCTGAAAAATTAAATCGTATTATGAATGTATTTTATTGTATATAAAATCTGTATCTGCTTAACATTATGTAATTATTACTTATTACTAATATCTGTAGATATATAATTCAAAAACTAGTAAGTATAAAATTTAATGCCAATCAATTATATGTTACTTTATTATCAAACCATTATTATTATTAAAGATACAGACACGGGTTTATGCATTTACACGACGACATATATTTAATATAAAAAAAGACATAAAATTACATAAGGAGAAGTCACTAAAAATTGTAATATACTAAGATTTATTCAAATGTATTTATACTAAACAGTATAAACATTAATATATAGTAAGAAAGAAATTTATGTTATAATTTTTATTTAATAATATATTTCTAATTAAATTATACTAGTAATGTTATTGCAAAATATGATAAAATGTATTATGAATTTAAAATTTACAAACTTTTGTTTTTAAATTTTAAATATTAAATAATTAAAAATTTAAAGCTTGGTTGTTTTATTTGACTAATCAATTATATATTTGTCAATATTTTTTAATATATTATGATAAATATAAATTGAAATATCATAAAGTAGTATAAATTGTGCAATAAATTCTTATTCAGTATAATACAGTATTATTTAATTTAATAACATTTAATATATTAGATGAGCTTAAATTCTCATTTTAAATTTTAATACTCATTAACTCAAGGTATTTAAACTACAAAACGTTAACGAAATTTTTACTATAAAATAAAATCTTATTAAGAGTTTGTGTAAAGTGAACTTTTTTTCCCACATATGATGTTTTACTTAATATAAAACAGAACAGACGCGATAACAAAAGAGTTCTGGAAGAATAATAGTAGAGATCTAGTTGTGTAAAAAGAAGTTTAGAGTTAAAAGTCAAGTTTCGATCCCAGCTCAAAATTCAGATCCCCTTTAGTAATTCCAATTCAGCTTCAAAAAGAAAAAAATTTAAATAATTCTAAAAACAATTATATAAGAAAACGAAAAGTGAATTAAATAGTTTCTAATAAAATATTAAAAATTTGACATTAGTGTTCTATTTTGAAATAATTTCAATAGAAATCGTTTTTTATGCAGTTTAATTGTAAATAGCAATAACACTAAGTAATAAATTTTATTGTTATTTAACTTTTTTATTATATTTGACTTATTTAATCATATTTTAAATAAATATGTATATGTTATGTATTATACTTTTTTATGTAAATATTTTGTGACCTTGCCAAACAAAATAACAACTTGACCTTCAAATAAAGATTATGGAAAATTTGATTATATTTAAAAAAATATCAAATAATACATATAATTAACGTTTTTATATAGATGGCACTTTAATTTATAGATCACTTAGTCTTAAATTAAGACGGAGGTGGTATAAAACAAGATTTTATCATTGTACTTTCTTCAGAATCATACTAAAAATGTATTAAAATGTTTAATTCATTTATATATATGTGTAATTAATTAAAAAAAAACTAAGTTTAAATTCCACACAATAATAATAATTTATGTGAAAATTAAAAAAATAAAATCTCTAATTAAAATATGAATTTTAATAATTTCCAATTGACTATACATTTAAATTAAAACTTATTTTCCTTTTTTTA
This sequence comes from Psilanteris sp. ZL-2020, assembly GCA_022817085.1. NCBI lineage: Eukaryota > Metazoa > Arthropoda > Insecta > Hymenoptera > Scelionidae > Psilanteris > Psilanteris sp. ZL-2020. The sequence continues at coordinate 7,695 of JABFQC010002091.1, forward strand.
AAACTTTTTGCATATAATAAATGTACTTAAATTAATTATGATTCAACGAAATTAACAGTTTTTTGTTTAAATATTAATAGAGAAACTACTATATTTGGCATCAATATATCCATTTACATTATACGTTTGATGTTTTTCATATTGGAGACTCTATGGATCGTATATAGACTATCGACCATTTTTAAAATGATAGTGATTGCTTACCACCTGGACAGAGGCGTCGACATTTTATATCGTTAAAGTGGCAATCACTTCCTCTGCAAAATGTGATAGCGAATGATTGTAGTTAGTGCGAAAATAATGGTAATAAAATGTTTAAATTTTATCGACACTTATATAAAAGGAAAATAAAGCAATAAGTACAGACATCACAATTCGTTTGAAATTATATGGCACTAGAAAAATAAATGCGTTTATATCGTTACTTCGAAAATATATATTTATGCATAAGAGATAGTACAAATATATATTTTATTATAAACAATTTCTAGTGTCATACTCATACATTTTTTTCATGATTAAGTTGATATTTTAATACTTACCTTAAAAGGAGACATAAATTGAAAAATCATACTAAAAAATGTAAGCAAGCGATTTCTATTGGTTTGTGGAAACTCTTGTATTAAAATTATATAAAACTCATATATACATAGAACGATATAATTCATGGTTTTTAATAAAATAAAAGAAAATGAATGTATATTTTTGAACTTTAAATTGTTTAGAAAATAATAGTTAAAACCTAGCATAAATACATTAAAAAATTATTCTAAATAAAAATTTGTTTAATGTAAACAAAAATACATTCAAATAAAATTTAAAATTAAATTCTTACGATATCTTAAAAACCTTTCCATATTTAGTTGCACAATTTTTTAAATTTTTTAATTAAAACTTCGTAGATTAAAAATTTAATACTTTTATATTATCTCTTAATTTTTAATGAAGTAAAGAACATTAAAAGAAAAGCCAATGAAAATAAAACAAAAGAATACACGGTTTTTTTTATTTTTCATATTGTTCACTTAGTTATATGTGATAAAAATATTTATAAAGCCATTATTATAATCATTTATATATGAATGGAAATATATAGATACTTTTGAAATAATTTCGCATGATGCAGTAGGTATAGTTTAATATTGTGACCGTCTTAGTAAAAAACTTTCGCATAATATTATTTACATCATGTCCATTTAAAAACTTTAATAATTTAGATGCAGTCGTTATTTCACATATTAAAGTTTTTAAAGCATTTAAATAAAATGAGAAAATTTGAATATAAGTCAAGACTATTTATATAAGCAGGTTTAAGAGCATGCAGTGCACCTTCATTTACAGAACATATAGAACAACATAAACTGAAAAAAAATCTGATAATATTATTAATTAAAAATATACTGCAGTTATACTGCGAATCTTTCTTGAAAGTAGACGCTCGAAATTACCATCGAGTTGTCCCTCTACAGTTTATTTTTTTGAGCGTCTACTTTCAACAAGAATTCACCATATATAAATGCTAAGTAAAATAATTTTTTATATTATATAAATTTTATGTACATTTATTATGGCATGTTATATTACTGAAATATGATATGAATTTTCGAATATCAATTAATACTCATCACGTGAAATCAAATAGGATGGTATTTAGTTATTTGTATAATATTTTCAAAAGTATCAAACTTTTATTATTAATATTGTAATATTGTAACTTTTCTGACTGTAATAAATATGAACAAAATTCTGACTTTAATATTAAATGTTAAGCTTTAATTTAAAATTAATATCACATACATATAATTAAAAACACTTGTAAATTTATTAATAAAGTTTAAATCAAAAACAAGAATAATATACAAAACAATAATTAAATATCTAATTAATATAGTTCAGTTTATTATTACATATGTGAATTTTGTACAATTTTTATGAATGAAGAGAATAAACTAAATTTTTCGTCATTAACTAATTACATACTACGAAAATCCGTACATCTAAAAATTTAATATATAATAAATTAAAAGTAGAATATTGTGAAGTAGCTTTCATACCTCAGGATTTTATTTGAAAAAATTACTATATGTTACATTAAATTATCCACGATATGTATTAGATATTAAATGCCATATAGTAATATTAAAACAGAAATTCTAATATATATGAAAGATATTCAAATATATCTCACTTTTGGTATATTATAAATTAAATATTAAATATATTTTTCTGAATAAGATAATAAACCATTCACCTACTCAAAACATTCAATTTGATTCAATATCGCATATTAATCTAAAAATTGCTCATAGCAGTTACATACGAAACATAATACATTTCATCATTTGCTTTCATTCACGAAACTATCCTCATTTCATAACTCCCATAATCACTTTGAACAAATACAATAAGGCAACACAATATATAAATATATAGCAGTTAAATATCAAGAACCACACAAACCAAAACTGCTTCGACGCGCAAATACCAAAATAACCGCGCAAAAAATGCTCTATAAAACATGCATCATTTGCAGTCTCGACATAACCCTACCATAACCCCGCACCACCATAACATCCCCGTAACATATCGATTGCATAGTAAGTCACTTTTTAACCCCTCGAAACACAAGACCCCGACTGCTAAGTACCCGACTCCGTGCCAGTTTAACCCAAGTATTTAACTGAAACCAATATATCCCTGTCTCGACGAAAGTATTCAGTTAATCTGACTGATGTTCAGCAAGGACGAAGGACTCGTACGTGTATCGAGCTCCGAAAACACAGGATCCCACAGGGCTCCTCATTTCGTCCCTCTCGACTGTCTCATTACACGCGCGAGCCCTGTGTGCACGCTCACATACGCTCACACACACGCACACACGCGCGCGCGAATCCCACCGACACGCGGCAGTGTGTGGTGTGAGTGTGTGTGTGTCGTCGGCCCACACTCTCGCGCGACTCGGGAGTATCAACCCCGCGCGGACATCCACACCGGTCCGCGTTAACACATACGTGTAAGTGCGATGCGAGAATGTGTGCGTGCGCGAGTGGTTGTGAGACCGCACGTAGTACGTATCCCGCGAAAGTGAGACGGTGTCGAAGCATGCGAGTGCACAGCTACTCGCGGCAGAGAAGACAAACGATTTTATCACGAAAAATCAGGAACCGAGACGAAATCTAGGACTGGGCGCGTGCGCATTGGTCCGGGGCGGGGGATAGGGGGGGCGCTTTTTGCACGGTGGGGTGTTGTCGACGAGGGTGGAGGTGTCGGGCGCACCAGTAGCTACGAGAACGCCGACGGGTGAGCGTCGCGCTGACACGGTTGGCAGCCCACAGCCGCACTTTTTTTTCGTCCTGCGAACGGTGGCGCACGCACGCACTTGGCGCGCTTTTCGTCCTGACAGGACCGGTCGCTTGGAGTGTCTTGTGCCGCGATTCCGTATATCCGAAACATATATGCATGGTGATCGACACCGCTTACAGATGTATACGTGTGCATGTGCGCGCACGTACGCGTATCCTATGTGTGTGTGTGATATGTTCAAGTTGTAACAGTGCGCGTATCCGGTCAGTCGTCGCAAACTCGCAACGCGCGAGTTGTCTCGTCTGGTCCCGTTATCGGCGCCGATAAACGGGGGGGCCCCCCGGACCAGCCGCGTTGTTGCCCTTTGACCCGAGGGTTGTCTTCGCAGGACACGCGAACCCCGAAGTCGACTGGATTTCCGCCGACTGCCAGGTACTTGACGCCAAGTGGATCTTCATTTGTTTTTGCGCAGGGAGACTCAGCCGAGGCGCTCGAGATCGAGGGGAACGCGTCGAGGACGTTGTTTGTTTTAATTTGAATCCTGCGAGGGTGAACATCGATCTTGATTTCGTGCTCGACGTGGGGGGGTCGCAGACGGTTGGTTGGGTCCGGGTGGATTTGGATTCGGCGACTTAAGAGCCCTGTGCGACGTGTCCTGTTGTGGGATATAAATAAGAAAGGATGGATGATTTGTGGTGATAATGATAATGATGATGATTATAATGATAATGATAATGATAATAGAAGTCGGTTGGAGCTGGACGTGAATGTGCAATGAATTACGAGCACAATTCGACGCCATTGATTTTGAGATTTTTTTCCAAAATCTTCGTTTCCGTCGATTCTTCGAAAGTAGCTGCAGACGAACGATTGGTCTTTGGATATAACTTGGAAAATTCCAAAGGTTGGATTAGGTTCGAATTTTGAATAGACTGGAAGAAGATTCTGGATAAACCTGAATCATGACGAAACTTATGGGGCGCTTTTAGAGACTTCGACGATCGGAGGTTATGCATATAGCATCGTGTATGAGGTTGGGAAATTGTTTGTTGTCGTGGGAATTGTTTATCGCGGGATGTTTTGATATCGGTGGGGAGAAATGGTTTCGCACAATTTGAATGCTTTGATAAGGACGGCGAAAGATTACAGAAGCGCTCGCTTAATTCGATGGTTTTGCGTTATGGGATATATTGTTTTCGAATATAGATATTTGCATGGGATGGTAATCTTGTATAAATTCCGAGCTTTGTTCGCAAAGTTATCGCGTAAACGTTCCAATATATCTTGTTGTGTTATTGTGATTATATCCCTAAGGGCCATTGAACTCAAATCACGTTACTTCCTTTGAAATTCTACGGGCATCAATTTATATACGCGGCGTATGGAAAACCTAACTTTGAAATCCGTTATGCTGCAAAACGCGACGCGCAATAGTTCTGACGAAAAATCGCATTTAGAAAACTGGTAACGCGGAATATTCCCGCGTCAAAATAAGTCTGCTTGTTTGTTGTTTCAGGGCAGAAAGAAAACCACGACGCGTCATTTATTATTACCGAATTGCAATGCAGCATAAACGGCTTCTGACAAAAATGCATACTTGAATTTGTTTTTTGATGGTATTCCCAAATTGTTTTTCGCAATTCAACTTTTAATTCCAAATGTTTTTCCCTGTGCCTGCACGTATTCCCGGCGGATAAAATATTCAAAATGAAAAATACGGATTTTTAAATATACGCGCGTTTAAGTTATGCACCGAATTTTGCCTTATTGGTATCAGTAGTGGTTTAATTACAATATACAATGTTGAATACGGTAGTTGTTTTTTGTTACTTTGAATTGATTAGATGCCGGCATCAGCGTTCTGAATAGTTGCATTAATAAAATCTGCCCGGATATACGACGCGCCATTGTTCTATGTCTTATTGGGTATTAAGGCCGAACGCTTTTTTGGCAATAAAAACAGTTCTGCTGGTGGCTCGATGTAACAAATGTTCCATTTTCGTAAGCAAATCCAAAGCAAAATGCACACGCATTGGCGCGCGTCAGTAGCGGGACAGCTTTGCTCGTCGAACAAATTCTGATATCAGCCATGATCGGACCATAATCAGATCATAGCAATCGCAGTGTTGGTAGAAACGGAAGTTGTTGTGTTGACTTGAAAATAAGACTGAATTTAACGGGTTCGTTCGATAAATTGTCTGTTTTGAATATACACGTTATGAGGATCGATTTTTAGGTGTCGGCTGTTTTATTATTAAAGATGTCTTTGCGACGAGTGCTCGGTCAACCGAAGCTTTGCGTTGACCAATGACGCTGCGAGCAAATCTGCGGCTCTCCGAAATCCCATCCTGAAAGCATCTGAAAGATAAAGAACGCCCGGATCCCAAGTCGCACGAGAAACGGCGCGACTGAATTTTTTATTAGCGATGATGAACCCATGAAACTATGTGACGCATATAAAGTCGTTTTATGCATTTGCACGATCATTAATGCGTTGGTACCAGTCGTAAAGAATGAACCGCTAAGTATAACAATTTAGTTACTGTGAATAATTCGACCAATTCGCACGATTCCATGCACCGAAAAACAAAGAATCACGTCAATATCACACATTCGAATGTTTATGCCGAATGTGTTTCTGTTTACATATCAAAATGTTTATGTTTAATGTTGACATTTTGTTTTGTTTACATTACAAATTCTTATGTTTACATTGACAGTCAATTTGTCTAGATTAAGAAGTCTTGTTTATATTATATTTCATTATGTTTATAGTAAATATTTACTATATGCTATGTTAAGAAGACAGCGAAAAAATTCGTTAAAATTTATATAAAAATATATATAATAAGCTCAACCAATTACAGTGAATACATAATTAAAAAATAAAAAATAATATCTATGCTCAAAGATTATTGTCATTTGTTGACGGATATATTCAAGTTTGAGTAACTATGACTAAAGTTACGGTTTCATATCGAATACCTAGATAAGCGTCTTATGGTGTTATTTTCACGTTTTTGAATGAAAGTGGCATGGACATTAATCTCTATTACATCTTATCCTTCCATTGGCAATTCAATTTCTATCAAAGTCGAGTTTTTATCCAAGCAGTCGATATTTAGTGTATATTAAATAATGTTATGTTCTTGCGGATGGGAATCGAGATAAACATCTTGTTTCGTTTTATTGAAACGATGAGTAAACAATTCCATCAGTTGTCATTTTCGTTACACCATGGTTGCTTACGTTGCAAAGTGTAACGCTACGGTGCACGTTTCTGCGAATATTTCCTTCCGGCTTTGATAAATTTGCAGTGGCATTTTAAAAGTTGAAATATTAAACAAAACAAAATAATAACAAAAAATCCGCAACAAACACAAATTCTTCGACTCAAACATCATTCAGTCTAAACTGGAAGTATGATATATTTATATATTTATAAGAATTAAGTTATATTAACCATGGTTGCAACAAAATATATAAAAATATTAAAAAACCATTATGATAGCTAAATTTCACTTATATCCATAACGAATACTAAGAATTGCCACCCGTTGCCAGTAGATGGCGTCATCAATAACAAAGCGCTTAAACGTCCTTGAAGCGATCGCAGCGCGCGTAAACAAACACGGGAAAAAAAGGAAATTTCCATTCTCATTATTTATTCCGGCGAAGCGACTCTCAACATGAATTTACGGGCAAATTGTCTTTTATTATAAGAGATCTGACAAAACATTTTGCTCATGCAATAATGCGACTTTGTTCGTAGAGCATGCGTGAGATGATTTACGACGTGCGCTACGAAGGACGAAGGACCTCTTGAGTCTGGATTCTTATTGTTTACAAGAGACCCGGCACAAGAATATTTTTTCCTAATCAACCGTCGGGATAACAATAGGCACCACTCGTTGCAGAATCTTTGTTCAAATTGAAATAGTAAAATTCCCCTTTATTACTTTCGATTCGATCGAATGCATTTATTTATTTACTCGGCGAGTTATTTCTTTTTTTCTTTGATAAAACAGAAAAAAAACGAAATCTGATAAAATCTTTTTTACGATATTCCGGCTTTATTATTATGCTGTTCGACGGCATAACTTCACGTGCAACATTTTTATCCCGCCATGTGTTGTGTTTATGCACACACACTCGCATGCGCACGTGATATATATTTATCTTTATATTTCCGTATAAATAATTTCGTGCCAGTTGAAGTGAAACATTAAACATCAATGTTCCAGAATTTACAAGCCCCGGTTATGCAAAATAAATATTCTCCCGAAAATAAACATTGATATGTTTTTTTTTCGTTGCAAGGTCATATGTCTGTTTATGCTTGGGCTTACAATTTCGTTTCTTTATTTTTCTATAGCAGTATGACGCACAGGTCGAAACTTGTTTACATTTGGACAAATATTTACCCTATTTTTTTGTTTATTTTTTTTTTCAACAAAGTTTCATTCAAGTCACCGTTGACCGTTCAAGTGCACGATTTCAAAAGATGTTTTCGGTCATGTTGACTTAATCAATGTCGCTCAACATTTAATGATAATTATTTGCAAATGTCAATACTTGACTGGCTCGCGCGCGCGTGTTGAATTTTCTTCCGTCTATTTAAAAGACGATTCTTTGAAGCGCGCGTTTTCCGTGTTTGCGATGTTATGTGAATTATTTATTCGACAAATATAGAATGCTTGGTGTTTACGTTGCGAGAACCGAGTGCGATTGTTTTTGCAAACATTCGGCCTCAATTATTTTTTTAATTCGCAAGACTGTAACTGAATCGTCGTCGTTCGTTTAGAAATAATTGCTGGGATTTAATCAATGCGTCCAAGTCAGCAGCAGAAATCTTTTCTTGTGCGACCTTGCGACTGCGTCCAATGTAAACAAAAACAAACGATTCGTTTTAATTAATGACAACAAATGCTTTTGACCTCGTAACGCTTTTGTTTTGGTTCGCGGTGCTTACATTTTGCCGGCATTCGTTTATGTGATTGGTCATCGATGATGGACAATTTTGTAAATAAAATGATAGCAAATTTCTTGGCCACTTATTTACGAATGGAAACGAACTTTTAAATGAAACGGTCGTTTGCGAATGCGAAGAAACAAAACTAATAATGTTTTCTCAGTACACATACATTGAAGGATGACCACTTATTGATTCGAGTCGTTTTCCTGTGATTTCGCCCGTCTGCTTTGTCGTCCCGTGTTCGTGTTTCCAGTAAACGGAACAAAACCGTAGATTTCTGTTCAAATAAAAGTTTATTTTTGAATATGGTATTTTTTGCTCGCAAACATCAAAAATAATATACAAGATAGCGTTAAGAACAAGGACGTGCCGAGGAGGTAACTGCACCCAGCTTTCCTATAAAAGTCAATCGATGTTTTGGTAGTAGCGACACGAAAAGTCAAGAGGAAAGCGTGAATTCGTAACTGTCTATATATGAAGTTGTAAAAGCGCAAAAAATGAAGACTCTTGGGAATTTGAGTATAAATACAACAACCGGTTGCAATCAGTTTACAAATATTATGACAAACAATGCTGACCTTCAAAGAACGAAATGTTTTCTGAAACAAAACTTCACATATATAAAAGATCACATACATCTTAATAATAGATATATAATTGAGACATATATATATTTAAATCACACTATTTTTCAATAAGACATTTATTATACCTATTTTTGAGACCTGGGAATCGAAACACAAATATATATTTTTTATGCACACCAGGGATTCAGTGACAGAATAGAATAAACAATAAAAGTTATCATTTTTCAGTCGTAATGCTCAATTACCATTATTCATGCTAATTTTTACTACCAAATTTCTCTTAGTGTATAAACAATATTATTCAAATAACATAGTATATTGTCAAAATTCTATGTTATTTTGATAATTCTTATACTTGTTTGTGTACACTGAGAAAATTAAGTATGAAAAATTACTATCCAAAATACTAATTTGGATTTATAAGCGACAAATCGTCGAATTTACTATTTTTATTAGTAATATTTTCAGATAAAGTAGTAAATTCTATAC